>QEOT01124190.1:3254-13681 GCA_003123785.1 Pterocarya stenoptera | reverse complement strand
TATATATATATATAACATAAATTCAAACAAATAATATTGGCCAAATAAGTTGAGAGAACCGGACATGAATTCTCCTCATCAGTTCTCATCCCCAGTCCCTCCGATAGAGCAGTAAACAGCACGTGTGTTCATCTGCAGCTCTGCTCCTCATGAACGGACCACAATTCTTCATAAAATATTCGCCACGTACTATCGATGCATTGACAGCTTTGGACGTCAACTTATGGATATCGTTCTGCCGACAGATTCAATCTGAGAAATACAGAAAAGAAAACGTGCGATATCTATCCAAAGGAAAGAACAAAAAATACGTAAGAAGCACGTAGAAAGTCTTTCATAATTCAAAATGAACGGGGCCGTGGAACAGGGAAGAAGGGACGGACACGTTCACAATCCCAATCACACAGTACTCGACGAAACGTTGATTTTTCAAGATTTATTTGTGTTCTTATCCATTGGGATGAATCATCTTTTACGCGGTAAGAATTCATTGATCAGTTCAGGATAAGGATCTTGGTTGTAACGTGGCAAAATGTTTGAGGTGGAATGGATCTCACTTCCGATACTATAAATAACGCAAAACCTTATGGTAGGATAATCATCACTCGCAATATCTTATAATATTCCCATCTTTTATTCAACGTGTTGTAACATTCTGATTTCTGAGAAATAATAATGTCTCGTCAGGAACAGCCACCTCATGGCGGACATGGCCATGGAGAAGCACAACAAGGGCCAGGCGGAGACGGTGGTCGTGGCGAAGGGAAACCAGGGCCGGGAGGACAGGGCCTTGGCGGCGGACGTCAGGATGATGGTCTCCAAGGACAGGGGAAACAGCAGGGAGGAGCACCCGGTACTGGTCGTGAAGGGGCCGGAGGACATCAAGGAATTGGAGGCCCCGGCCATGAAGGTGGTGGTGGTGTTGGTGGTGAGCGAGGTCAGGGAGGTGGCGTCGGCGGCGGCGGAGGCGGAAATCGCCCCCGTTAGAGAGATCATGCATCCTCCTGCTCCCAAGTTGCCCATGACAGTACACCATCCTTTCTACCTACTTACTAAATAACGTGCTCTCTGCATTTTAGTCAGGGAGCTAAAACATAGGATTGTGTACGTAATACCTACGCCTGTGTCTGTTTGTGTGGTTCTAAACCTAGTACCTCTTTTTTTTTTTTTAACATGTGTATCTGTCTGTTTTAGTGCGCTGGTCGATGTTAATATTAATGAAAGAGTTAATATTTTCTTTTATGAAAAAAAGATGGTGGCATGACATAATTTCGACTTAATTAAGAATTAAAAATGAAAAAAAAAACAATATTTTTTATTGGTTGGTTAGCTGTATTGGAAAGTCCCACATAGCTTAGGAACAAACTCATCCTGGACTTTATAAGGAATTACCTCACTCCTCCTATAAGGCCTTCTATGGGGAGAAATAGGTGTTTCTACATGGTATCAGAGCAGGCTAACCTATGACTAATTATGGTCTTATGCGATCTACTCACGATGATGATATCGGAAATACCGGTCCACACGTGAAGCGACGTATTGGGAAGTTTCACATGGCTTAGGAACAAATTCATCCTAAGCTTTATAAGGAATTACCTCACTCCTCTTATAAGGTCTTTTATAGGGAGAAATGAGTATTTCTACATGGTATCAGAGCAGGCTAACTTATGACCAATGACGGGTTCTTGCGATCTACTCACGATGATGGTACAGGAAATACCAGCCCACACGTGAGGGGGCGTATTTGGAAGTTCTACATGGCTTAAAAACAAACTCATCCTGGACTTTATAAGAAATTACCTCACTCTTCCTATAAAGCTTTTTATAAAGAGAAATAGATGTTTTTACAAGCTGAATCCAACAAATGCTTTTGATGTGCTGGTGCTTTCCTCCCACACGAAGGAGATTAATGGACGATTTCATGCTTAGAAGAAAACTTTTATGCTCAACAGGATATAATACAAAGTTTGCTCAAATGATAGTCGCGCGAGACTGGTAGATGACATTCTAANGGGGGGGGGGGGTCACAATAAAAGATGAGAATTCACCAAACATAAAAGACAAAATGTTCGATCAGAAGATATACAGTTTATGCACAATAAAAGCTAAAATTGTAAAAAGCAGATCACATTCACTCTTTTTTCACTAAAATCAGCAACTTTTACTCGACAATCCACTTAAACTTCATATATCTCATTTCATTATTCACAAATAGAAATGATATTTGTGAATTTAGAGTGTCTATTACGTACATTTATTTTGAAAAAAATACATAAATATAAGATTTAAATGAAAAATAATTTTTTAACAATTGACTCATATTTTTTTTTTAAAAGAGTGTGTGAGATTTACATGATTGTATCTGACATTATTAAAAAATAATCACTTCAAAAAATATATAAAAAAACTAAAAAAAAAAAGGAACTAATGGAATCCGGATCAGAGAGGAAAGTCAGAAGAGGCTTTATTATTAAAAAATTTCATTTTTTATTTTTTATGTAAATTTCATATTTACCTTCTTTTTTTTTTTTTTTTAATATACAAGACTTACATTGTAAATATCTTTTTTTTTTTTCTTATATTATGATCTCCGTTCTTTTCTCTTAGGGCTAGTTTGGGTACCAAGAGTACCTGAGGTACTCTCAAACACTCTCACTACTATTCTTTACTTTATTATTACTTTTTACATACTTTTTCTACTATTCATTACTTTTTACATACTTTTTACTACTATTTAATATTTTATTATTATTTTTTATTACTATTCATAAACATTTTCAAATACTTTCACTACTCAAACTAAGCCTGTTTTGACCATTCAGCTCTTGTACCCCGGCCCATAAAAACTTTGCAAAGACGTGGCTTCAAAACAACGTACATGAGTGTCGGCGCAAATGACAGACTCTCATTCTCTTTCTACGTAAACTATTTAACATGCATCCTGTAATACTAATTAATCTTTTAAAAAAATTTCACAATCTTCTACTGTTCATTTATACTTTATATATAATATATTTTTTTTATCAAATTTCTTTTATAAGAATAGTAAACAAAAAATTTAAAATAGTTTAAAAAGAATAAAATAAAATAAAAATTTTAAAACAATATTAAAAAATTAAAAAATTTTAAAAAATATGAAGTGTGAAGTGTAGTGAAGATTGTATAGCAAAACCCATCTTATAAAATATTATGCTGCACAATAGAAAATGTGGATTTTTGTAGGTTTTAGTCATATTAATTTAAATTGAATCGTAAAAAAGGAACCGATTTTAGTGATTTTTGAATCAACCACTTCAATAAACCGATCCATTTAGGCCGATTCAATCCGATTTTAGACTGATTTGAACTAATTCTAACTGATTTAAAATTGTATTTATTTTTAAATTGTCTAACAACTAAGTTTTTTTTTTTAATTTATTGTATAAAAATATGATTAGACTAAACATATATTAACTTTTTAATCATCGTACTAAAAAAGAATCGCAAAAAAATTAAAAGATAAAACATGTAGTCTTTAACAACTGAGTTAATTATTTTTTTAATTTCTTGTACAAAAATATCATTGAACTAAATATATATTAACTTTTTCATCATCGTATTTAAAAAGAATCGCAAAAGAATTGAAAGATAAAATATGTAATTTTTTATTTTCTTTAGTTGAACAAAAACGTGAAGAGATGAATGAATATTTTATATTAAAATTATGATTTTGCATAAAATACTATATTTATTATGTGCTTATAACTTAATGATCTTTGTCTTCTTCATATATGAGACAAAAGATGTTGACAATTGAGGTTAAATACATAAAATTAAATTACATGATTGTTGAAACTATTTGGATTAATATCATAATTTTAATGAAACTAGTCAATATATTTCTATTTTATACTCTTTTATACATGATACTAAATACTTGAATTGCATTATATATGATTTTTAATAATTTTTTATCAGCATTGAAATAATTGATTCAAAATTGATATGGATCGTCTGATTCATTTAATTGGTACGTCCTTACCTGATTTGAACCCGATTCTAATTTTCCGAACCTTGCTTTAAATTCTACAAGAAAAAGTACTTATTGCAACGAGTTTTATTCTGTTGCAAATAAGATCGCCGCAATAACTCACTTTTTGCATCTTTAAATTTTAGCTAATATCACACTTTTTTACATTTACATATTCTATTTAAATTTAATCCCTACATTGGATTAGCCATTTACTCTCTCTATAATAATAAAATATTATTAAATTAATAATTTTGTTATTTAATTTTTTTATATCACATTTTATAACCAATTTAATATTAATAATAATTATATTCTGATTAAATTAATATTAAAAAAATCATATTTTTAAAAATCATTTAATGCTAATAACAAAAAATATTTGATTAAACTCATCAAAAATTCTATCTAAATTTCTTAATTACAAATCAAATAATATTTTTATTGAAGTGAGAAATTAATATTTTAATGTTTATTTGGAGTGAGAAATTATTATTTTAATTTTTGGTGAATCAATTTGGTTCTTTAAATTTGACTAATCTCTGTAGCTAACATCCAAATTGTCTTAGAGATGCTCAATTCTATGTAGGGACTTTTTAGCACATATTATATAAAATTTGGCCAATCTTTAATTTTGATTAAGCCAATGCTAGTGCCCTTACTGGACTCATTTATAGCAATTTTTAAGTTTATTGCAGTTTTTTTGGCCGCAAAAAGAAAAAAAATCTTGCAACGGGCTAAAAATCGTCGCTACATGGTTTGGTCGGCAAAACGCAACAAATGTTTTACTTTTCCCCCGGAACCAACTTAGCCATTCCCAACTATTTTCCTTTTCCACTCCTCTGTTCTTCTCCATTCCTGAGTACGTACCATTGCAGTGTCCACCCACCCCTGCACGGCTTGACCAGCATATGCCGATCACCACCCAAGCTTCTATTCCTCCATGCCGTTAGCCTTTCTAACGGAAGTTAGGGTCGTCTTCTTCTCCCCATACAACTGGGTGACGTGCGATTGAGGATTTGAAGCATTTGGGTTTTTTCAACGATTTTGAGCAAATCGGAGGTGGACATTGTTGACTGAGACTCTTAGGTACCTTCCGTCACCACATGTATGGCTGCAATGTCCCCCTTCATCTGTGCTTGTTGCAGTATAAAAAGTTGGGCTTTTTGTTTGTAGACTAATTTCTAGGTATTTTGGGTTATAGGTATATATGTATATTGTCCCTTATTTATATCTTGATGCTATTACTGTCGAGAATGGCATTATGCAGTCGATCTATAGCTTGAGATTTTCGTACTCTAATTTTTTCCTCTAGTGTGATACTTCTTGTTGATGACTAACAATTACAATAATTTTATGTTAAAAGAACGAGGAATTTGATCGGTATTAAGGTATGGTACATGTTAATGTGTTGTAATGAGGTAAGAGTATTTATCTAACCTTATTATAGAAGAAATTGGTTTTGGAGGATAATTTGTGATTCTGGGCAGAATGCAAGTGAAGTTGTTTTCCAAGTAATAGAGTTTTTATCTTATCTTGGTGTACTTGTTGATAACTATTTTTGTGGTCATGGGCAGAAGACAAGAAAAGAAATGGGGACACAATATCCCAGAGAAAATACTCTAATTGCTGTAATGATGGGATATGCAACTAGATTTTTGAAATATAACAGCTCTCTGGATCCTTCTCTTCAGGTGCTGGCACCAACAACTCCGACAGGATATCTGATATGGGAATTGTGGAGATTATTAGGGAAGATCATCTTACTATTGTATGATCCAAGTTTCATTGTTTTGTTTTCTTGATAACCAAAGGCTAGGCTACCTTGTAGAGCTGACTTCGCATGTTTGTTTCTATTAAAATTTTCTTTCCTATATTAAATCAAAATTCATTTTCAATATTTTCAATCTTCCTTGTGTTTATACATTGGCAAGAGTGCCTCTTCTATTTTGTTCCATTTGGTGCATTGGAGACCTACAGAAAATCTATTGAATCTCATCTACAACAGTCTGAGGTAAATATATATTTTTTTTTTCTGAAAATATTTCTTCCATTCATGTTCATTGTGACCAAGTGCCTATATATATTTTTTCCTATGCTCTCATTTATTTGTTCTGTGGTTGTGAGTGAATGCAGATTATGATGTTGATTTCTGACTTTATATTGTTGTGTTGTCATGTCTGTCTGCTATCCACTTCATACCTCATTTCTAGTGACCGTAAAGGTATTTTTCCATTATGTTGTGCACTTCATTTTAGTGCCTAGTGTGAGAATGTTGAAGAACATTAAATTTGACAACTCGACTTATTGCTAGTGATACCACTAGTCATGTTACTTTGGTATATATTCAAACACCCTTATTTGCAATGGAATCAAGAATAAATATCATAGAAATTTGACTGCACATATTTAGATAGTGGCAAAACAAATATAAGATCTGGCATAGGATATGTATGAAGAGTCGTGCATGAACTGGGGTATTGGCTCTATAAATTGCATGCAAATTTTTGTTGCTTCTTCTCCACATCAATACATCTGCTAATCTACCATTTGAACAACTCAACCATTTTTATATATCTTCTCCATGCTTGCCCACTACATAATATGTTCTAGCTTGATTCAACACAATTTGACAATCAAAAGAAAAAAGAAAAACCATTTTCTCAAACAGCATATGTTGGAACTTAATATAGTTTGCTGGTTTTTTCCTTCTAGTTTCATAACATAGATAGTGCTATATTCATATTTATGTCCTATTTACCTCCCAATTTCATATTCTTTTGAAATTCTATCATGGAGTATATCTTATGTTCCAAGACTTCATGCAGGAGAGTTAAACAACTGTATCTGTTTGTTTTGCTGCAGTATCAAGCCAGAACTTTGTATCTTCAGAATGATGCCACAGCTCTACTTTATATCTTCAAAACTTAAAGGGATGGTGGGCATCCGTATTCTTATCCTAATTGCAGCTAAGTGACCTTTTGTCTTTTAATATTGAACTGGTTTATAGCTTTTTTAAGGCGTCATTAAATATATATATATATATCCGTTGGAGCTAATGGGTTATCATTTGAGTTAAGGAGATCATGTGTTTTGGTCATATTAGTAGCTCATAACTTTTGATCTTTTTTGAGTATGTAAAAAGAATATTAGTGCAATTGTGATACCTCATATGATAAGGATAATAGTAGGTAGTGTATGAGATCTCACATTGCTTGTGAAGGAGATGTTCTTGCTCTTTATAAGGTTCCAATGGGGCTCTAATTGTATCATTGACTAGTCTTTTTGGAGTATAGGCCATATGGTTTGAGCCTTTCATTGGGGTGTTACAAATGGTATTAGAGCTTATCCCAACTAGAAATGTGGGACTTGAGTCGTATCACCTACGATGGACTGGCTCGACGAGGACGTCGAAAATTTAAAGGGGGCAAATTGTGATATCTTATATGATAAGGATAAGAGTGTGTGATGTATGAGATCCCACATAGCTTGGAAATAAGAAGTTTTTGCTCTTTATAAAGTTTCAATGGGGCTCCAACTGTATCATTGACTAGTCCTTTTGGAGTATATGCCATGTGATTTGGGCCTTCTATTGGAGCGTTACAACAATCTTTAGTGTAAGGTAAAATTGTGAAGCCTGCAAAACTTGGGTGGTTTGGAAATCCTCTTTGAACTTCCAGTGTATTTTTCGTTGCTTTGTCTCTTTATTTCTCATAATATTTCATTTTTTGTAACATGCAGGCATATGACAAGAATCTATAATTTGGATGTGTATTAGAGTGTATGGGTGAAGTACATTGTAGTTAGAAGTCAATTTGTTTCAATTTCGCACTTGTGCAATTGGTTTTTTGAGTAAGGACTTATAACTTGGATGTGTATTATATTTTTTTATGTATTCTGCTTTTGTGCATTTTTTTATTTTGTGAAAAATCTTTTCCGGTGAGTAAAATTTGCCGGAAATACTTTTTTCGTCCAGTAAACTTATTTGTAGCGATCCAAAAGCTCACTTTTGGCAACAATTACCTATTGGGAATACATAATGGCGACGATAATTCATAATCGTTGGGAAAAAGAGTCATTTTCGGCGATTTATTAACCATTTGTGATTGATATATATCGCGACAATTGATTATTTTTAACGATTTAATGGTAAATAGAAACATCATTTTTGTCGTTTTTTGGGACATTTGCAACGGACTAAAATTGTGGGGAATGGAAGTTTTTTGTGACGATTTTTGCCTATCGTTGGGTTAACTCAGAAGTGAAGAATTAATTTTGTCAAAAATGCTGCAAACTAAAAATCGTCGAAAATGTACAAATGCAACGATTATATGGGGTTTTTGCAATGATTTTAAACGCTAGAAAAGTCCTGATTTCTTGTAGTGAAATACCCAAAACTATGGCAAGAAAATAAATGTTATATAAATAGGCTTTGACACATCACTAAATATCGACAACCATTAAGAAACTTTAACAGGAGAATTCTACTGCATGGTGGCTCTACAATTTACGTATAACGTTACCACTAACCTTAATTTAAGTTAATAGTTTAAACAAAGATCAAGCAAAATTTTAAGGAGCCTAATATGTATTAAATATGCGAAAACAACGATGAATATCAATTTTTTTTTTTTTTCATAAATGGAAAATTTAATTCATAAAGCTATATAGAAGAGATCAGAATACATCGAAGAATTTCCTCCAATACCATGCAGATAGCATCCATGATGCCTATTGCCTAGAGAATTTTTTCCTAAGGCATGAGCCGTTTTATTCTTATTCCTCCCTGTGTGTTGCACTGACCATGTATCGAATGTAGCCAGTATAGATTTTGTGTCTGCCATATGCATACATGTGCGAGTACCAAGTTAATTCATCTGATCTTTGGGTTCCTTGGACCACTTGTGCATCACCTTCTAATATTATGTTCTTAATTGAAGCCCAATTCTTTGCAAAACAAGGTAGCCTAAAGAGCTGCTAAAGTCTCTACTAGTAAAGGGTCAAGATACAGATCCCTCTTCATCCTCAAGGTTGCCAAAACTGTGTCCTCCCAGTCATGGACAATAGCACCAATACCCACCTTACAATGAACCTTATCCAAGGCAACATCCCAATTGAGCTTGAAGACTCCCTGGGGGGGAGTCTCCCCCATCTTTTATTCAGATCATGTCCTACTCCAGAACTGCTAGTGGGCTTTTGAAGCTGTCAAAGGTCTTCCAGCAAGAGCTTTGATTTTTGCACTAAAGTGTTTGGATGTGTGAAAACATCCTTGAAGATAAATTCATTCCTTCTTTTCCATATCTTCCTGATATCACAACAAACTCTTCTATTTCTTCCTTGTCTAAAATACCAAGCATTGCCTCCACTATGTCTTTAAAAACCTGCCATTGGGTTCCACATTTATTAATCCTATTAGCACATTGCCCCCACACATCTCGAGCTGAGTTTCGCTCACAAAGAGCATGCTCCACTATTTCATAATATTGCTTGTATATTGGGCACAATGAGAGGTCAATAGCTCTTTTTCTAAAGAGATTGGATAAATGGGAGGGTGCAGGTTCTCCATAAGAATGTTTTGTTTGCATTGGGAATGGACGTGTGCCATATCTTTGCCCATTCTTCCTTCTTTTTCCTCATTGCTGATGATTGGTCCTTTGCTCAATCTTGAAACTCTCCTCTGAGGTGATATGCACTCTTAACAGTGAATAAACCAGTAGTGGTACACCTCCAAATCAGCTTCAGTTCTGCTGTAGGGACTAACATGGATAGATTAATTTTGATAAGGTTAGCTTCAACTTTTGAGAAAATAACATCCCCCAGAGCCTTATTCCACTAATTGGTGTCTTTGTCAATCAGAGCAGAAACCCTAGTATTAGCATGCATGGAAGAATCTGATAGAGCTTTGAGATTTGAAAGTACTTTGGTGAGGGAGCCACTTGATAGTGCATATGCATACAGAGTAATAATAAATACTTAACATTGTAATGATTTTTCAAAACTAAAGCTTCGTACTTGCAAATATAATAGTAATGCTAGGTATAACCTCCAAATAGATAAGTCTCGTTTAAGTTAGTTGTAAAAAAGTAGGTCCCACTAAAAAATAATATGATTTTTTAACACTTATCATGGTGGGGTCCACTTTTACAAAAGGAACTGTACGAGACTTGTTTATCTAAGGTTTGTGCAAATCATTACTATAATAATATATTCTTGGATACCAAAATTCCAATCTTTCATTTTTTGTTCTTAATTTTTCTCAGTAACATAATGGAGCATTTGATGTTAATTCAACGACAATCCAGAAACATAAAGATTAGAAATGAATCGGACATGACTTCTCTTAAATTAGTATAACAGAGAGAGAGAGAGAGAGAGAGAGAGAGAGAGAGAGAGAGAGAGAGAGAGAGAGAGAGAGAGA
>QEOT01124189.1:141889-193567 GCA_003123785.1 Pterocarya stenoptera | reverse complement strand
GTCTTGCACGGGGCATCCGATTGAAGTAAGGTTGTCACACAACCCTTTGAATGTGTGAAGATGATCACCTAGTGGCGTTGATGGGTCTTTCCACAGGTATGTAACCTGCTGTGTAAGATTAAATTCCCGTTCTTGAGAATCATGGGCGTACGCCTCTTTGAGGGCCATCCATACGTGACAGGCTGAATCAAGCCCTACAATGAGGCTAAGGGCCTCCTCAGATAGTGTCCCAATGATCCACCCTCGGAGCAATCAATCTGATTTGCGCCATTGAATGAAGGGTTGATTGGGTTCGATTGTACTCGAACTAGGGGCTATTTCTGTGATGATTTCTAGGGTTGGGGATGCATCGATGAGGTGCTCTACAAGGTGTTGGCTCTTAGTCAAGGCCAAAATTTGTTCTCGCCATAGAGGATAGTTGGTGGTGTTTAATTGTAATGTAACAAAGTTACTCACATTGAGGGCAATGGTGGCCATGGGAGGAAAACTCTCTTATCTCACAGTGGCTCTGACCATATAGAATTTAAGAGTACAAAGTGTTTGGCAAAAGGTTTCTATCACCGTGAGTTCCATGAGAGTCTTCCATTGTTTTTATAATTACAATGATACTTGTGCTAACAGTAAATTAGCCGTTGCCTAAAGTTGCCTTGATTAGTGGAAGTCTTCATTGACTTGGTCCTTCATTTGTTTTGTTATCTGTTGATAGGGGTGCATTGTTAATAATACTCGTTTCAACACATTACCAACTGCATGTGTAAGAGGTGCCACTCTCTCTAGGGTGTTAGTGGCCAACTGTTTTAAAAAGCCAAAAGAAAAAAGAGAGAACACAGTTCTTGTCAGCTTATAAAATGATACTCTTGATGTGAAAATTACCAATCAATGAAATAAAGGGAACACTTTGTTGAAGCTATCCAAAGAAGGGGATGCTGGGGAAGAAAAAAAGAGAGGGCTCCCAAAACTGCAAGAAAACATCAGTTACCAATGGATATATATAAACAATTTACCTGATTGTAAAGGTGGTAAAACATCCTCACCCAAAAAAGGTCTGAGAGGAACTTGGTTAGACCTACTTTTGCAATTGCATCGTTAAACCCATGCTTCATCAATTGAGGTCTCTCCACCTANTTAGACCTACTTTTGCAATTGCATCGTTAAACCCATGCTTCATCAATTGAGGTCTCTCCACCTATAAAATAACATAAGGACATGGAAACAATCAAAGACTTCAAAACAAAGACTTGTCAGATTCATTATTTAGGTTGCATACATCAAGATTGGGGTTGCAAGTGAAGTTCACTCACAATGATAGCAGGTGGAATACAAACAAAGAGGGCAATGATGGAAATATAAGCATAGACATTGGTACTATCCATGTCAGTTTGCAAATTGACATATAGAAACAAAAAGATCATTAGCAAAACTTTTGAGTCATGGAAGTTAAAAACTGTCTAATCAACTAGTTTTTTTTTTTTTTTTGTTCCAAGTAAAAGAGTTGAGAAGAATTTAATAGAAGATAACCATGACTTTCTTAGAATAGAGACTCCTGTAAGTAAAGGAGATATTGGTGTAGATGTAAAAGTTTGGCTATAACTAGGTGACTAAGTTGATAAGTTGGATAAGTTTAGGTGACTAAAATGATAGAGTTTATTCTATCATTAAGTTGGTAATTTTAGATGAATGTAAATTATTTATTAACTTTATCTATAACAATATTAAGTTTATCTAAGAGTTATTAGAGATTGTTTAGATAAGTCAGTGTTAAATTCGAGTCCTAAGAAATTTGCACTTATCCAGAGAAGAGGTTGAACCGAAATCTATTCCTACAGAGAAGATTTATCGCAAAATGTCAGCATTTCGTTAGGAGACGTATTCGCGACAATCAGTCAACAGAGTCTTACTGAAACTAAAACTTCTTTCAGAATTATTTATTTAAAGGATCATATTGCTTAGGATCAGTGGACATTTTGATAAAGGATCATAAATTGACTTTTTTGGGTTTAGTTGCTTTGTAAGGTTTTACCTTTAAAGAATTCCTTAAAGGGTTTCCCTTCGTAACCAAAATTGATGTTACGCACTTCGTTTATTTTATGTATTTGATTGTTTATCAAATTATTGCATAATTAACGACTTACCAATTTTTTGAGTAAATTGATAGATAGTTTTGCTGCGTTATGACACAATGGTATTTGGGTAATTTCAATTGGAAATCATAGCACTAATGAATCCAGTCCAATTAAATGAAAGCTCGATCAATGATGCCATTGACACACCTGCATGTCAAATTAAAGGCAAACATACTATTATAGACAGAGAAAACCTTAGCACCGGTCCATCCAATATTACCCAATTAACAGCCCATCAATAATTAAGTGACACGTAGGCATCCCACCACAATTATCATGTAGATGTTGTGCATCTCAGCCCTCACCCATTTCTTCATTCACACTCGTTTCTCCCTTCACAAAAAAGCTCATCTCCTACCTCGTCCCATTAGACATCTCCATTGGTCTCATCTCCAACCTCTTTGGTAGTGACTCCTCCAGTTTCTGCTCCTTCTTCGCAGGTGGCTACTCAATCTCCGACCACAGTTAAATCTCCTCTGTCGTTGTCCCCAGGGTGCTCGACGTTGCACATGAGGTGAAATCTCAATACCAATGAGTCAGATACAAAGAAAACAAATACAATATCAAGGAGTTTTGCTGCTTGGAATTGCATGAGAGCAAAATCCAAAAAATTCGTGCCTAAAAATGGTAGACTCGAAAAATTTCTCTATTCTCTATTGTGATGGATTAGAAAAAATTTTCCAAAAGGTTGGCTGTTTGTATCAAGAAAAAGAACGATGGAAACACAGAAGAGTTGCTGTGATGGAGAACACAGTTTGCATTCAAGGTGTTTGCTAAAATGTAGAAGAGAAATCACAAATGTATTATGTAAATATCAGGTTTTTCCTATGCTATTTATGGTTGTGTAAATATCAGGTTTTTCACAATTCGGGTGTTTTCATCTTAAACAAATTCAAGAAGCAAATAACATTCTTATTCCTCTCGATTTTTTGGTCTCAGATTTTAGGAGTATGGGGATGGTAATACCTCGCGTGATAGAATTTTTTTTCTCCTTTCCTTTTAGCTGATCTTCATAATAATTTGGGTTGTTTTCATGTTGAACAAATTCGAGAAGCAGATTTCAAGCTGATTTTTGTTGACTTTTTGGTTATTATGAGGGTTTATTTCATTCTGTTTGTTGAAATTTGGTAACTGGGTTTGTGTAATTATTTGGGGACTTTGAGGTTTGTCAATGGGAGCTTTGGAAGAGGGACACTTCGTTGTGGAGCTTGAGAATGAAGTGAAACTGGGTTGCACTAAGCTGAGATTTGAAGCAAAATTAGATACTATAGACATTGAGGATGGGAGAGAGGAGAGTAGGTTCAGGGTCACAGGATCTGGGGTAAAGGAGAGGGCTTTGTGTGTGGTTGAGACTATTAATGTTTTTGTGTGATTCCTGACGTGGCAGTAATGTAAAGGAAGGCTGTTTTACTTCAAAAAACAGCCCGACCGCTTAGAAGCAGGGCTGTTATAGACAACAACATATGTCTCTAAACACATACAAAGATAAAAAGAATGGCTGGTCTTCATGATTTGCAATGTTAACAGATTATATACATATGTATGTAACTACCACTCTATCTCCCTCCATAGCAGACGAAAGTTTACAAATGCTACTTATTATAATGAAACGCGCCAAAAGAAAAAAATTATCTATTATGTGATAGAAGGGATATTGAATTTGTAGATCAGTCCTGTAGTCAAGTGATATGGTCTGCTATTTAGATTAGGGACATCTAAACGTGCACTATATAAACTAAAACACGCATGTAAGCAACAAAGGGAAGAGCTTACCAAGAATGACACGAGCCAGAGATAGCCATAAAGTAAAAGGTATTGATTACCCAAGAATGAATTGAGAGGCAATAGCATTAAAGAATGGCTCAAGAGCTGCAACAAATAAATATCATATAAATGTAAGAAACATTTAAATCAATTGGCGATGGTCATATAATAGCCAAAAACACAAAGCTAAAATGCTGAAGAGCATCAAATTAATTTCCTTTCACCTTTGATTGTATGAGTGAAAAAGACAGTAGTGTCTGCAAAAGAGACATTGCTGGTCACGTGGCCAAGTGCATGACACATGGCAACAGGGATCAGTAGCTTCATGAGGTTTGAGTCAATAGGCTGCAGAGAGAAACACCATTTTTTTAACAACTTATTAAAAGCACCAAATCAATAATTTAATCTTCTAATTTCTTCAAATGGGATGCCAAATTCATCATTCATCAATCGTAGGGCCAAGGACAGAGGAAGGAATCTAATTATCTAGAGGGGATTGTGAGCCATTGCCAACATGTCAAAAGTAGAAAATCTATAGCATATAGACATTTATGGACCTAAGCTAATGAAAAAATGACAAGCTGACTAAACAGATCCGGAAAAATGAACATCAGCTAATTGTTACAAAGTAATTGGCCGGGCTTGAAGAGTGGGTTTCACTTACAACGCGCTTGGGAAGGCCCACAACCCAGCTCACTAAACAGTATACCACCCCAACGAACAAGTGCACAATCGAAACAAAACTGCAACATAACCACCAGAAAAACCAACTTTCATGCTGATCTATCTACCCCTAACGTTGGTCATGTATACCCATGTTGTCATACAACGCGTTCAAAAGAACACAACACAACAAACACTAATACTTACTAAGGATACGGGAAGTAGTTGTAGATCTTCTTGTTGATTATGTTGAAGATCACGTTTAAGAAGTACTTGCACAGTGATAATTTGAAAATTTCACATACACAGTTGCATTACGACGCTTAACATACTAGTCTTCTCCAACTATTTGACTGACAGAAAGTTTGAGCTTGAGACTTGATCGGTGTGGAATCGGCGCAATGAATTTACCACATGAAAAAGAAAAACCTTGTGACAAGAGCCGGGTACTTTTTGACGAACCCAACCAGAACGATCTTTGCTTTCCTGTGCATTAGAATATGACTGTGTCAAACCAGAGAAAAAACAGAAAATATGGAGACTATAAGTCAAAAAGTCTGACAAGGCCTGATCTTTCGGGTCAAGACGGAGGAAACAGATCTCACTAGGCGGAATAGCTCCCTCCGGCGAGCGATGAAGAAGCAGCTGCGCAGATGTGGTTCGGCTTCCTTCTAAGGTTCGAGCTCTCGAGCAACAGGGTCGACCAGAGCTGCCTCCCTCATATGTGACTCCCGCCTTCTCCCATTGGCCTCATCGAGACAAAGCTAACGTTGTTGTTGTTGTAGCTGCTACCGCACTCTCTCGGTAGCTTCCGAAGGTGGGAGAGGGAACCGAAGGTACTAGTGGAGAGTAACAGGACTCTCGATTCCATGATCTAAGATAAGAGAGATATAGAAAAGCAGAAGAGAAGGAAACGTGCTTGCTGTAGCTACGCTGAGCTCTTATTCACAACTAAACAGAGAGAGGACTAAGAGCGCTAGTGGCTTGTGCATCTTCATCTTCCTCTTCATCTTCAAATTCGAATAATATCCCTTTTCATCTATAGCTTATGTATTTCTAAATTTTTGCATAGGTATAAATAATGTTTCTTTAAATTTGAAGAAATATTATTTATTCTTTAAATATTATTTTTTTTTTTTTTTTCCTTTCCTACCCATTAAAATCAATTTAGTAGAATTTATATTAAGATAATTTTGATATATGAAATTTATATTAAGTTGATAATACAAAATGGATCCTAATTGTAAAATATATATATAGAAATAAATAGTGGGCTTGCATTAGCTGCTATGGGCTGTCTTGAGGAGTTTGAGCTTTAAGACTTGAGAGTGATTTTTGGACCTGGGTTATTGGGCTGTTAATAATTGAGGTTTGTCTATTTAAAATTTGTACTTAACATCACTCATTATTTTATATCAAGTCCATTGTGTCGTGGCAGTAGCATTTCAAACTGAAATCAAACAAAGCATCTCTAGTATCCTTTTCTGTCCATTGTGTCGTGGCAGTAGCATTTCAAACTGAAATCAAACAAAGCATCTCTAGTATCCTTTTCTTTTTTTAATTTTAGTTACATAACTATAAGTACTGATGTATCTGTCAAGAGCCTATGGCTTGATGGTATATAACCCGATTCTCCAAATGAAAAGCTTGGGTTTGAAATCTCCCACCCCCGTTGTATAAAAAAATTACTAATCTATTAGTTATTAAAAATTTTTAATTTTAAATTCAAACTAAAAAAATACTTATAAAATGAGATTGATATGTATAATATTGTGTATAAAATTATAGTGTAGCACTAATCAACATTTGATTGGTTTGTCTATAAAAAAACTTGCAAATAAATTTATTTTCTAACTCAAATTTATAATTTTATATAATTTGTCAGAATTATGCCTACATTATTTCCAAAATTTGCTCTTAACATACGGTGTTCTTGACAAAGAAGGACAGGAGGGAGAAATGCTCGTGAAAACGGTTGCGAGCTGTAATAGAGTAACTAATAATTGAACGCCAAACCCATCTGGCATCCCATATCCCACTAACATCACTTGGGATAAGGCCTCAGAGCATTGGTACGAGACCTCGTTTCTTTTCAGAAAATATTTTATTTTATCTGATTTCATCATTATAATTTTCTGAAATTTTAATATAAAATAAAATAAACAATTCAACTTTTTAAAATTTCAAAAAAAAAATAATATTAAAAAAAATATATTCTAACAATATTTTATTTAACTTTTTAACTTTCATATCAACTCATCTCATCTGTAAAAATAGACAATTTTAAGTTTTGGATATAACATTAATTTTTGGTTAGGTGAATTCACATTGGATCAATAATCTTAAAGTTAAAATAATATAATATTATATATTTTAATAATTTTTTATAAATTTTTTTTATATTTTACAAATACACTTCATATATTAATTAATAATTTAATTTTTACCAAAAATTATTATTTCCCAACTATTTTCTTTCTCAACCTAATTTTTCAATAAACACATAAACCAAACTTTCTTTCAGCTTAAAATATAAATAAAAACAGTGATCCCAATTTCCAAACTTTAGGATAAGTTTAGATAGTGAGATGAGAATTTTTAGTTTTAGATAAAAGTTTAAAATATTATTTTTTAATATTATTATTGTTTTGAGATTTGAAAAAATTGAATTGTTTATTATATTTTATATGAAAATTTAAAAAAATTGTAATAATGAGATGAGATAAGAATTTTGTGACTTATCCCACTTGCCAAATCTATCATGAGGTCGGTTCGTACAGGATAGGACAGTCGTCTGACGTGGATGTTTAATGAAACAGCTCATTTCATTTAATTTGGGATGCTGAAACCGAATGAAACACATGGCTGGAAAGGCAATTAGAACATCGAAAGGATGGAAATTAGAACATCAAAACGCACCGTTTCTCTTTATTGCGGAATGCACCGTTTCAAATTTGGGTCCCTTTCTTCATCGTATCAAGAAGGTTCTCTTCATCCAAATCTAGGTATCCTTTATTCCCCGTCGCCACTAGCCACCTGGTTGTTCCATCAGTATGTACTCCTTCCCGTCACCACCTGCTCCTTTTTTGCTTTTGGTTTTAGTTTTAGCTTTGGTTTTGGCTTTGTTTTATTCCTAGAGCATGGAACCTTTTACAGGACTGCCATATGTTATAGAGCAATAGTTTTAGTTGTTTTCAAATCTCTCATAAAAAATCTCGGAATGTAATTTTAGTTATTTTAGTTGATCGAGATGCTTGATTTTCTAGTTGTTAGGTTCATGAACTTCATGGGTGTTATGGGGTTGCTGGAATTATGGGCGTTTTGGTAGATTTTTGGGTTACACGAACCATGTAATTACTCTGTTCTCAGGTTCCAATTGCTACGTGGTATGCACATTTTTCATGCTTGCAATCCCTGTAATTAATTTATTTTTTATTTTTTCTTTTATAACTTGCCTTGTAATAATTGGAGTGAGATTTCTTGTAATTTGATTAGTCATATATATTGAGGTATAACCTTATAATCCTCATAAAAAAAATTAAAAAAAAAATTCTCAGCAATATTGTGATCTCCTAGCTCTAGTAGTGGCTTTGGAAGATTTTTCAATCAAAAGAAAAGCCTATAGAAAATCATGATTAAAAGGTAACTACTCTATGGAATTGGGGGTTGGAGCAAATGGTGCCTGATCTTTGACATGAGCAGGAACTGAATATTTTCATATTTCTTGTGCATGTTAGTCATGACTGTGGCAGCAAAGGACGGGACGCCTGATCATGCTATGATCATTGACATGGAGCTAGCCTTGCAGCCTGCCTTCCAGTGGCCCTAGTGTTGCATCTATAAGATCCCCCAAAGAGCTCTGCATGTTAAATTGGCCTTCTTCCTTCCTCTGGTAATGGTAATTTCTTCATTAATATACCAAAATGCTATCCTATGCATATGACCTCAAGTAACTGAAATTAAAAATGGGTAGACAACTTCCAAAACGAAACTTTGTTTAGGCAGAAGAAAGTCGGTTTCTTTAATGCTTCGTTTGGAAGATGAATTCATCTCAAATCAGTTCAGTTTTAGACTAACTTCAATAGCCAAACACAAGCTTCACTCTTGATTGAATGTAGTTCAATTTTCAACTTAAGTTGGGCCTCCACGCTGACAAACATCAAATCACTCCATACTTCGGTGTTCTTCTTTTCATCCGATTTTATGTTTTCATTTGCTGCCTTTACACAAATGTGAAAGGATGGAACCGGCTGCATGGTTTTTTTTTTTTTTTTTTTTTTTTTTTTTTCCGTTTACCCGTTGTGCCAGCTGTGAGATATCATGTCAGGTGGGTCTTATATATTCACATCTTTCTATAAATATATCTAAATTCATTTTAATATCTAAACACACATAAACTCATTTTAAGTAGACTCTACAAAACTCACTCAATCATCTCAACTCACTATTATTTATAAAAAATTCAACTGAACTGAACTCAGTTTAATATCCAATCGTAGCTTAGAGTTTTCCTTTCCAAAAACCAAAAAAACCCACTACCAGGGAAATCCCATTTTGGAGGAAAAAAGAGAAGGTTGAAGACCATTGCATTTACAGTTTTNTTTTTTTTTTTTTTTTTTTTTGGTAATTCTGACGTGCCAACACGCCACATCAGCCGACTGCATCCAGACTCCTTCACACGACTGTCTGTAAAAGAATTCTGTTTAAATTTGAATGTTGAGGTGAGTATTTTTAATTTAAGATAAAAATTAAATAAAATATTATTTTTTAATATTATTATTATTATTTTAATATTTTAAAAAATTAAATTAAAATTTAAAATAATTAAATTGATTATTATATTTTATATAAAAATTTAAAAAAATTATAATAATGAAATAAAATAAAAATTTTGTGATTAAAATAACTTCCGAACCTAAACTTAAAGTTTAAAGTCCTTTCTTTTGAGTTTGGGCAGTGGGCACCGCTACTCGAGTATGATGCTTCCGCTCTGCAGGTTAATCTCAAGCTCTTGGAGGGAAGTGGTAATTTCATGTCATTTTTCTTGCCGATGTCATACTGATCCGATATATGCACAACTACTTCTCTTTGTTATCAAGCTTTCCTCCTGAAATCGAGTCTCGCATTGCCTTTCTTTCGTATCTGGCTGCCTTTTCACTGCGGCCGCCATCTGCTTGATGGAATGGGTAACAGACCACGTGGACACACGAACACATTTGTTTTCTAATCTGGATCTTAGCACTGCAAAAAGCTATTGCTGACAGTTTAATTAGTTCGTATACAGACTGTTTGCCTCGTTCAGGCGAGAATTTCTTGAAGATTGGGAAGATTACTCCATTCTGAGTGGAAATATTAAAGCTCGCGTCATTTTTGTAGTTTGGTGATATTAGCAAGCGAGAATTCCCAGTAATGGGTAGTAAAAGTATGTTTAAATGGCCGAAACAAATCACGCCTTCCCTAGTTGAGCAGTTGATACGGGCAGAAAAGGACGTACAGAAAGCTACTCTAATATTTGATTCGGGGACAGCTGAGTACGTTAATGGGTTTCGGCATGACCATAATACCTTTGGTGCAATGATCTCCAAATTAGTTTCCGCAAACCAGTTCGGACCAGCAGAGGAGCTCCTTAATAGAATGAAGGAGGAAAAGTGTAGTATTACCGAAGATATATTCCTCTCCCTGTGCAGAGCCTTCGGTCGGGTTCACAGGCCCCTGGATGCCATTAGGGTCTTTAACAAGATGGAGGAATTCCATTGCAAACCCAGCGAGAAATCTTACATTACAGTTTTTGCAATTCTTGTTGAAGAAAACCAGTTAAAGATGGCTATAAAATTTTATAGGCATATGAGAGGTACGGGTATACCTCCTTGTGTTGCTTCCCTTAATGTTTTGATTAAAGCCCTTTGCAAGAACAGTGGGACAATGGAAGCTGCTTTTCGGATATTTCGAGAGATGCCCAATCGTGGTTGTACTCCAGATTCATATACATATGGTACCCTGATTAATGGGTTGTGTCGATTTGGAAAGATTGGAGAAGCGAAGGAGTTATTAAAAGAGATGGAAACAAAGGGTTGTTTGCCCAGTGTTGTGACCTATACTTCTTTGATTCATGGTTTGTGCCAGTCTGGAAGTTTGGATGAAGCTGTTGGATTGCTCGAAGAGATGAAGATCAAAGAAATTGAGCCAAATGTGTTCACCTACAGTGCTTTAATGGATGGTCTTTGCAAGGGTGGGCGTTCTTCACAAGCCATGGAGCTCCTGGAGATGATGATTAGCAAACGGCATAGGCCCAATATGATAACTTATAGCACTTTAGTTCATGGACTCTGTAAAGATGGAAAGCTTCAAGAAGCTTTGGAGATTCTTGACAGGATGAAACTTCACGGATTGAAACCAGATGCAGGGTTGTATGGTAAGATGATTAGTGGCTTCTGTGACATCTGCAAGTTCCAGGAAGCTGCAAACTTCCTTGATGAAATGGTCCTCGGGGGAATCTCACCGAACCGATTAACTTGGAGCCTTCATGTTAAGATTTATAACATGGTGGTCCAAGGCCTTTGTACTAATGGTGATCCAAATCGAGCATTTCAGTTGTACCTTAGCATGCGGACCAGGGGTATCTCAATTGATACTGGAACATTTGATTTTCTGATTAAGTGTTTTTCTAAGAGAGGAGACTTATATAAGGCTGCTCGCATCATTGATGAAATGGTGATCGATGGGTGTCTTCCAACTGATGGAATGTGGAGTGCAGTTCTTGGTGGATTTTGGGATCGAAGGAAGGTGCGGGAAGATGCTGAGTTTTTGCAAGACAAGCTAATGAGTGAATTCTGAACTTTAGTTTTATGAGTTAGTAAGTGCTCTTGGTCTATGGACTCTTTTGTTTCTAATCACATAATTTTTTGTTTTTTTATAATTAAAGCATAAATTTACTGGCTCAGGACATTGTGTCTCCTTCTGAACTTTGAATTTTCTGACTGTATCATTCATTTGGTCGATGACTAAACTTCTGAAGTTTAAATGCCGAATGCATCGTAGGATCTGTATACAAGATGTTACATGAAGAAGGACAAATTTAGAGAATCTCTTCATTCCTTCTTTGGTGGGCTTAAGGTTTGGGAAAATTAGTTGATCAAGGACTTAGAATTGTGTAAGGATGTGTTAGGGTTTATCAGTTTTTGCTCTTCTGTTTCAGTCATGGTTCTCAAGGGTTTATGTTTCGATTCATCGTGATGCTGGGAATGTACCTAAATCTCCCAAAAACTCAGAGTATGGAAATAAGCAAGCTATTTCAGGTTTCAGGAAGGAGAATTTTGTTTCATGTTCAATGTTGAAAAGTATACAGAGGCAATTTATCTATAAAAATTTCATAATGATTGAGAGGGGAGATGGTGGGACAGGTTAGCTATGCCTCAAGGGAGCACTATAGCCCATAGAGTTTTAAGGGAGGAAATTCTGAAATTCAAATCTGCCTTTTCCTCTCTGAGCTGAGAGCTAGCTTCTTGCTCCTTTTTTTTCTGAAAACTAATCCTAGTTTAATGTATCTGGCATGTTGCTAATCTTGCCTTCGTACCTACTCTTTTAACTGCTATATTCTGTGCTTATGGCTTTGTATCGAGTATTGACACAGCCAAATTTATCATTTTGTAAGCACTTGTTTTTTCCTTTCTTTTTGAAAATTGCAATATGAAGGTCCTTATTGGAGCAATTGTGAGCACACAATTTTCCCAACCATAAGATGTAATAGCAAATTCAAGAAAAATACTTCCACTGGTTTTCATGAGTTCTTGCATATGCATATGCGTGTGCATGTGAATTTTGATTTACACTACTGAGATTCCGTCATCTTATTATTTGAACTAAAATTTGGTATATCCTTCAGTATTGAGTTGTTGTTTTACTCAAGATTTTTATTAATTGCAATTATCTATGACTAAAAAATTATTTATGTTCTAACTCGCACTGCACACATTGACATCTCATTATTTGCATTGGAATAGTTATTATATTCTAAAATCCTATTGCGATCCTTTTAGCTTCAGTATGCTCAAATGCATGTTTGATTTTTATGGGGAGTTTCGATCACCTTACTCTGTCAATATTAGCATTGAGAAGCATGAACAGGACATTTCCTTAATTATGGTTCAATTGCAGGGAAACATTAGGAATGTACTTCAAAGGCATGGAAGTTGTATTAAACCCCAAAAGTTCTAATACAACAGTGCTTGTGTGTCACGATTCACAATTAGTATTCCATCCCTTGAGCAATATTCATGGAGATAGAAGGCCTATAATTGGTGAACTTTTGTTAATTTACAGAGAGGGGGAAGCCAATTCCATGGCGCTCAGTAGGAAACACAACAAACATCATACTGCAAATGACACCAATTCCTACCGGCAGTCTTGTAAGAATCTCCTGGGTTGTATATGATGGCATTGGGAAGAAGCATCTCACCACATTCTTATCAAAGAGTGCTACAGCTACAAATACCAGTATTGACATGAAGGCATGCATGAAATCTATGAAGCGCAGCCGGTACTTTGCAGCAAGTTCAGGTGAAAGCTTGGCTGTTCCATCAATGACCCACAGGCCCTGGAAAGTGGCAAACCCATAACAGACATTTCCCTTTTTGTCCTTGAAGCTGTCAGTGAAGCATAGTAGGAAACATGAGACCCCACAGAGAGTCACAAGTGCAGCAGTCATGAACCGGCCGACTGAGTCACAATTGCCTTCATCTGTGAAAATTGGTGATAGAAGTTGGAAAGCCAGGACTGATCCAGTCGGTAAAAGATTGGCCAAATGAGCTGTGCTCTGAAATGTCTGGCTAATGGCTTTCTGTATCGGTGTTTTCTCCCCTTCTTCAGATCCATCTCGCAAGAGCGGATGTTCTGATTCATCGTGATTGGAATCAGATTGTACCTTAATCTCCATAGCAGAGAATCTTTCACTTCTCTTTTCCCTTTGTTTTGATCTCATAAGGATTTGTATCAGTATTCATTCAGCATGCCTCTTGTGAGGCACAGCTTTATAAGAGTTGAAAGAAAGGGAAGCTGAGGGGGAGGCAAAGGCTTTGAAGGTTGGTTTGGCATGCCTTGCAAGAAAGAGAAACCAAGACAGCAAACTGAGATGAGGATAAAGAAAGCTCTCTCCAGATTTCTGGGAGGTAAAGTTTTCTTTCATGTGGAATGCAGAGTTAGTAGTTACAAGAGTTCTAGAGGCTGTCTAATGTCTACAAAGCTTTAGTTACTGTTATGAAACTTGTAAGCTTCCCAAGGGTCGGTTCCAGTTATCCAGAGAGTTTTGTTGCTTGTTTCCGGTCATTTGTTTTGCTTTCACGCAATGAATTAAACCGGGCTTTTTGGAAGAACTTTGCTTTGCAAGTAGTTTTTAGAGATTTTTGTCAACCACCCACCCCAGCTTTGTTTCGACTATGAATTTTTGGTCAACCATCAAATTTTGCCATCCTATGGTGGTAGCTGACTGAGACCACCAGTGGGGGGGGGGACCTATGTTTGGCCACCATGAGGGTGGCAAAATCTGGTGGTTCGGTGGGGTGGAAGAAAGGAAACCTTCCCTCCCTGCCATTTTATCTCCTCTGTTAATTCTTTAAGTAAAAAGTTATGTAAGGAGGATTTTTCTCGGAAGTAATCTCATAGATAATCACATGTTCTTCATTGACTACTGTAGACAGAATTTTTAAAAGATGGAGCTAATTCAAAGTTTATCATAGCAGAGTGATTATTTTTCAAGAAAAAAAAAAAAAAAAAACACGCACACACACACACAAATGGATATATCCATGAACAAGTCATATGATTGACCACGCACAGATAATATAATGGATATAATGGATATATCCACGCACAGATAATATTCTATACATTGGGAGTTGGGAGGCTGCATTTTCTTTTTCGCTAAGCCTCGTTTGTTTTCAGAGATGAGATGAGATAAGATGAGATGAGATTAAAGTTAAAAATTGAATAAAATATTGTTAGAATATATTTTTTAATATTATATTTATTTTGGGATTTGAAAAAGTTGAATTGTTTATTTTATTTTATATGGAGATTTGATAAAATTGTAATGATGGGATAGAAGGTTTTAAAAATTTTCAAAATTTTAGATTTTGATCTCGAAAACAAACAAGGCTAGTTGCCAAATTAAAGCAGTATGGCTGTGTAGTGTATACGACGCGATTGGTTTCATGAATCGTATAGGGAAGATCTAGCCTCTGACATTGTCCACTACCTTAATAACAAACATTGAGTCGGTATATTTTTATGGAATAGTATCATCGGTCATTGACATCTCTTGTACGTCACAATTTTATGAACAGATATGAACGTTACCTAAAATAAAATAAAGAAAATGAGATCATGTATACACACACACACTTTCACTTTTATAGCCTTGAATTATCACCAATTTTACAAGTTGAGTCTGCTGTCAATCTTATTACTTTAGGGTTCAAATTTTTAAAAAATGATAGTTCAAAAATACAAAAATATAGGTTACTAAAAAAATATGGAAGGTGTTATTGCATCATTTTTGTAGCATTGCTTTATTTTCTTGTGCAATAATATCATTTTATATGGACTTATGAAAAAATATGTTTGTAAGAAGAATATTACTTTGAGAAGAAAACACACTTCTTACGTTCAAATTCTGATGATATAGCATGCAGCCTTGTTTGTTTCTGCAGATAAGATGATGAGATGAGTTGAAATAAAAGTTAAAAGTTAAGTAAAAGATTATTATAATATATTTTTTTAAAATTATTTTAGTTTTGGGATTTGAAAAAATTTAATTGTTTATTTTATTTTATTTTTTATGAGAATTTAGAAAAAATTGTAATGATTAGATGAGATAGAAGTTTTGTGAAAGTGAAATAGACAATTTGTTAAAAAAAAATACAAATTTGACTATTGCAAATCAATTATGTCACATTAATGATGTGTATGGTGTGTTCTCTATACCGATTTTTAAATAAAATAACTCTACTATTTTTGTTGAATGAGAAAGAAGTAATAATATTTTTTTAAAATTATTTGATGTGGTGGCGATTTCAGAATATCCTTATTTGTTTTTTCTCATTTCGATGAAATAATCATTTAATGATTCGCTCTATCTTCGAAAAACACTGACCCAATGACTAACGAAACAATTCTAAAACGAGGAGGCCCTACTCCTAAATACGTTTCAACGGGCTTATCAAGTTGGGCCTTTGAGCTTTTCAAAAAAAAAAAAAAAGGTTGGGCCTTTGAGCTGTTTGTAAAACAAGTTCGACGTCCAGTCCAGTCTCCAGCCAAAGCCTAACACACATTTAATCCGTCAATTTTATTAATCCGGTGACGTTTTGGGCTTATCAACTTACTAAATCCTCAGTCTTATAAGGTTAAAGCATATATTTAAGTGGCTGCTGCTGTAAACATGATTTTGCACAGCACTAAGTATATTTGCTTGGAGCCAAATTGCTTAGGTTGAGAAATAGTCTCAGAGTCTGTCATTTGCACCACCAAATGCCACATATTTGCCAAGTTTGCCATAGAAAAATGATAGTCCCAAATGTGTCTATCAAATTTGATATTTTAACTTTTTAATAATTAAGAAAGGGGTTAATGATTAATAATTTATATTTTTTTTAATGATTAAAGATGTTTAAAAAATATTTGACCATATTCCACAAACGATCGAGAAAACCTTCACGATATGTTTGGAAGATGAGATAAAAATTTTGTATTTTATTTTAGAGTTTAAAATATTATTTTTTTAGTTTTGAAATTTAAAAGGGTTGAATTGAGATTTGAAAAAAGTATATTAAAATTTAAAAAAAGTTAAATTATTTATTATATTTTATATAAAAATTTTAAAAAAATATAATAATAAATTAAGATAAGATAAATTTAAAATTCTTGTCTTCCCCAACCTGCCATAAAAGAGATCTGAGTTGGTCGATGTTGGTGACGTTATTTTCCTAAGTCACGTATAACAATATATAATAATAAATAATCATGTTCTGTCGTGTTGTTGATTGATGCTGTTTTGTTTTCTTATGTTGATTTGACTCTGAATTTAATTTGGAGAGTAATTATGACTGCAAACCGTAGTAGTTACTTCAAAATTATGTTTTCGAGATCAATTAGCTAAAATATAGGTAAGATAGATTGCAAAATCATCAAAATGGTTTCTGTTTACGAGTGGTGAGGCTACCCCGCCCAGCAATCAACGATGGGAGTGACGGCGAGAATAAATGTGATTTTTTATTTTTTATATTTAAATTTTTAAAAAATATAAAAAATATATTAATATATTAAAAATTACTTTCTTAATTATTAAATAAAAAAATTAAATACATAAATAGTCAAAATAAAAGAACAAATTCAGACGAGAGATACTAGTATTTTCTCTCACTTTATTTTCACCAATAAGGAAATAATAGTTACCGACATCTACAAATTACAATTTTACGAAGGGTTTACACTTTACAGCACAAATTAAAGCAGTTTCAATTCAATTACCAATCATGAGAGAGAGAGAGAGAGAGCATGGTGAGGGTGATGATGAATGGCCTCAATTGCAATAGGGAGACCAAGCCAAGCTTTTGCATACAGCTCATTCAGAGCTCATCTGCGCAGACAAGCATGGAGGTTGACTGGAATCGAGTGAGATCTTTTTACCCTTTTTCACTAATAATTGAGAACCTGAACCTTAATTTATATTGATCGATTGGTTCCCATGCATTGTTTCTGGTTCCAATTGATTTGTTGGCCAAGTTTCCCTCATTCAAAAGACAGGTAGGGAAAATGTCAATGATTTCACATACATCCATGATCACGCTGCTGCTTGCAGTATATGATGTTTTCCGAACAATGTTGTCTT
The DNA here is from genome assembly GCA_003123785.1 of Pterocarya stenoptera. Lineage (NCBI taxonomy): Eukaryota > Viridiplantae > Streptophyta > Magnoliopsida > Fagales > Juglandaceae > Pterocarya > Pterocarya stenoptera. The sequence goes on along the minus strand of QEOT01124189.1, from coordinate 176,137 downwards.
TCTGATCTCTTCCCAGCTCGCATATCTTATAAAAATTTTTGTCATGTTATCGAGGAAAAAGGTCTTCCAATGAAAAATGGGGGCCGGATAAAATCCGACTATAGGTATATGCTAAAAGCTTAGGAAAAACAAGCATATATTAATTTGTATAGCTTGTTTTTTAGCCATGAGATTAATGCTCATTGCCCCATGATTCTTCTCCTGATTCGAGAGGATAAGTTCGCCACAACAAACGACCCCGATCAACAAATCCAGTACGGCACATGTAGCCATCCATCATGAATCACTCGTGTCCATTGGCCTTTTTAGCTGATCTTTTGACATTTTTCTTAATTAATACATAAAATTAAGAACTCCTAAGGTACTATATTGTATTGGGATTCAAATTAATTATAAAGCCCAACACTCTCTCTATAAATAATAATAATATTAAGAGAAAGTAACATCCACAAAGGAAAACAACATACAACCATGCATTGCAAACTTTCTTCATGATCACATGAAAAAGGTCCGAGAAAAGTGATCAGAGTCAGTGGCTTAGGAGAAAGCTAGTCAGAGATCAGTTGAAGCGTACTCGCACAATCATTTTTTTTCTTTTTTTGGTTGGGATCAATAGAAGGTCACTCTGAATGGGTTGGAGCCACCGTTGCCGCCTCTACTGAGCTTTTAATCTTTATCAACGTGTTATAATATTGGTCAGGGCAATATGCATACATACATATAAATATATATATAAATATATATATATATCTCTCTCTCAAAGTTTGTAGGAAAAAGCCTTTACTACGACCCCACATATATATAGCACCCAATTAATCTTGACAGAATCGTGGGTTGATCTTAAGAGTAAGAAAAGCTCCTGCTCTGAGGCAGGGGCGGAACCACATTGGTGGTTCCCCAAAAATTTTCAAAAATATGTTTTAGTATGTATTTTTTTAAAGATATCTTAATATAAAGATAATTTACTCCTCCGAACATTTTAAAAAATTTCATTTAGTAATTAATTGTCTAGGTTTCTTTTAGTTTTTTAATAATTTTTTCATAATTACACCTATTTTTTTGTCATTAATAAAATTTTACATTTTTTTTTTTTTTACATCTCATAATAGGTAATAAAATATCTTGATATCTTTTTATAATCTATTTGGTAAATATACAACCTCATTTTTTTCATTTATTTACAATTTTCCTTTTAAGTCTGCCACTAGCTAGCTTGTTTGAATTAGTTTTGTTAGTAAGTACATATATACTACCATCGAGTTAACAATTAGGAGTGAATGCAACAAATCTTACATAGCTATCTCTATCTACATTATATAGACTTTACAATATTTAATCTTAGATTCAATAAAAAAGTTTATTTTTGTTTACTTAATTTTTATCATTTGCTTCAAAAAATCTTACATGGCTATTTCTATCTTAATTTTTATCTTTCACTTGAATATGATGGGGCTCAAGTGAGAAGTTTAGATTAGTGGCTTTAATAATTTAATTTGTCCCTAGATAACAATCTGTATGGTTAATGTTAAATATCGGTGACACACTTTCCTATCTTAAAATGTCGGTTACTGTTTATCCCTACATACGACACACTTTGATAATCGTCCCCCAATCACCAAATCCAAATTCCGCCCCTACTCGGAGGTATTTTCAAATAGACCAAAAATATGGGTTCTAATGATGATCTTTATGTTTATCATCATCATTTTATATAACCTATTAGACTAGAAAATCACAAGTTATAGCATGCGTTTGATCATACAAAAGTACTACGAATTAAGCTTTTTAAACCAAAAGAAGCCCTCTACTCATTTGAGCAAGGTTTCCATCGGTTTAGTTTATATTAAAATTGGACTCTACAGATATCGGACACATGTCTTTTGTGTCTCGTTACACGCACGTTTCCCACATTCAACGAATTTAGTTCTCTAACATAATTTAGATCAACCCACGCTCTTGAATAAACTATCGAACCGTGCATATAGTCTGAGGAATATTGCTCTTAAGATATCTCTCTCTTTTCTGTTTTTCTTTCATGCTACAGAAATAGAGTCACAAAAGTCAATTTTGGTTATTTGACATGTTTAGGATATTTGACATATCTCTAAATCTAAAAAGAGAAAGCCAACAAATCCATGTAAATAAATCAATGCCACGAGAAAAAAAAATAAAAATTAAAAAATAAGAGATACCCAGAGAACATAAAATATGAAGAGAATATAGAAGACGAAGAGAGAAAGCACTTTACTTTTGGAGAGAGAATATGCAGAGAAGACGAGGGGAAGCAAATAAAAGGCAGTGAGAGAAGACGACAAGGAAATCAAAAAGCTCAGGAGGGAAAAAAAAACCTAAAGCTACCCATTCTCTGACACAGCTACATTCAAAGACCAAAACACTCACTTAAACGGACATAAAACACCGAAACAAAAGGTCAGAAAAGACAAAACACACAAAAAACGGACCACATAAATATAGGACGACCAAAAATACTGTTCATGCTATCCCCACTTATTATATATGGTGTATATAGCAAGTAGCAACAAAATCAAATCTATCACGGACGAAGATATGATTCTATTAATTCAAATATTTTTTCCATACATAACCAATATTCGGAGAAAAGAAGGTAACGGAATGGCAAATGAGTTAACTACATAGCTCCCTTATAAATTGCTGATTAAAAATTTTGCTGGAATTTTATTATGAACTTATACAATTCAGAATCTTTTAATTGATTGTCGTGTACTTTTCTTGATATATTAATATAAATGAGATTCTACCATCTATATTATTGGAAAATAGTCTGTAAAATTTTAAAGTGTGCATGTTCAATACATTTTTTTATTTAAAATAGATAAATTTAAGATCTACATAATAACAACTAATTGACAATTCAAACACCATTTAAAATTAAGAAACTAATATTTTTCACTTTAAATCAAAATTACCATCAAATCATAAGTACCATCTATATTTTTGTTATCAAATATTTAATATATAAATAATAAATAGAAGAATGAATTAATTTAAAAAAAAAATAAACTTCAAAAATTTTAAAATTTTTTTAAAATGTGGTAATATTAAAGAAATTGTGCAGCATTATTCATTAAATTAGTGTTTAATATTTTATATATTACGTTAACAGGGATCTAGCTGGCTAGCTAGCCATGCAGTTAATATTCAATGTATTCAAGACACGGCAACAGTTGATTTGATTTGGATTTGGAATCGCGGAAATTCAGTCGTAATTACTTATTTGTTTTCCATGCATGTACGTCGTAAAAGAACTTTTTGACTTTTGTAGTGATTACTGATTAATATCAATCATCGTCTACCTACTGTCGCTAAAAACAACTCAAAAAAATTACACGCCATTAATGTACACATGCATTGCATCCAGCTCCAAAATCGCAGCAGTACTGAGTCATTGGCAGACACTTATTAATGTACAAGCTGGCAAAGTCCATGCGGCCATGCTCCAGAAATCATCAAGACGCCCCTGGTTATAAGTTGTCGGTGTGCATGGGGTTCTAGGTATTGAAATTAATATGCCAATTTCACGCAGGTTACCTTGCTTCTTCACGCTTAATACTCACTCATAGGTCACACTTAACCCTTCTTTTTAACCCTCTGCGCACGTCTGACGTCTCTAAACGATGTTTAAAGACTTAAAATCTTCTTGGGTTGAACTTGGAACTTGGGTGGGAGTACCGTACACGATGATCTAATATTTACATTATAAAAAAAATTGCTTATTTATAATTAATTATTTTCAGTTAAAAAATGAGTATATTTTTAACGTAAATAATATTTTTATCGTAAAAAAAATAGTTACAAATATATGTATATATATATTGTTTTTGTAGCGTGCGGCCGTGTGTGAATACTAAATTCCATGATCTTAAATTCAAGCACCCACCCCGTCTGAACTGTTCGATTAATGCTCTTTTCTGCTCTTTAAATAATACACAAGAGTATCTGTGTGCATAGACCAGCTTTCTCGAAACGTTGAAAAGTCCAGAATTAAGGAGGTTAATCCGGACAGGCACGTATAAGTACAACCAGTAGCTTAAAGTGGTAATTAATTGCATTTTAATAAATATAGGGAATGAAGTGGGTGTAATTAGTTATAAAGAGAGTTCGAAGTTCCAGTACTTTACAATAACTTTCTTGGAATAATCCTAGATTTATATATTGCTCTTAATTATTCAGTGCTTGTAAAATATTAATGGACCATATATAGTTAATCTGCACAAAATCAAGATATTTTATTTTTATTATTTTTGAAAAGTTATAAAAAAAAATCTTAAACTCACAAACTGTAAAGATATATATATAAAAAAAATACATCAATTTATAATTTTTTTTAATCTCTTTATGATTTTTATAATTTTTTCAAAAGGCATCTTTCTATATATATATATATGTGTGTGTGAATTAGTTTATCGAGAATGTTATGATTAAAGATCTAGGTATGCATGATAAATTAATGTTTTTTTGTGCTAATTAATGCATCTGAATCGAGTCAGATATATATCAGAAGTAAATGATGGTAGATAGCTAGTACGTACTGTAAAATCTGCAGTTAGTTGGCATATTAACGTAGAAACCAAATCAAATGCCACGGGTATTAATTAAGGAGGCTCAGCCATGCATTGGAATGCCAACAGCCTCACTTTCAAAGAGTTAATGAGGCGTACATGGCCGACACTTTTATTAATTATGTACAAGTATCCAAATTTATTTTTCTGACCAAATAATAATAAATTTTTTTTTTTTTTCTTCAAAAGCTGCTAGTAACTTCATGATTTATCCAAATAATAATAAATTACGTACACAGCTTACACATTGGAAGGTAAAGTTATTATAATGCACATCATGATTTTAAAAACCTTGGCTCCACCCCGCACAAATTCGTCAAACATGCAGCATGAATTCTGTGACTTAAAAAACAAAAGAGTTGGGTGTATGGCCGTTTCCATCCATTAATTATGTTCAGAAATCATTATATTTGGACTCGAATCATGAATACCCTTCAAGCTGGTATTTGATGCATTTGATTTTGATCACAAACTTGGCTTTAAAGATACACACAGATTAAGTGGGAAAGTTGGTGGTCTTCCATCAATACAGATCATCCATCGCCATTATATATCTTACAGTACTTGCGCAAGCTCTATATACAAATTAAAAAGTATGCCCTAAAAGTACTCAACCAACGTGATTAATATCTAATCATGTGCGTACGTACCAGTAGGCCCATTTGGATCAATCATTTTGCAGTACCCATGCATTGAGTGTCCGAACCTAATGAAATCCTGCTTGTAGGTTTCTCTGATCATCTTCCTGGCTAAGATGAATTAATTCGCGTCTTAAAGCCGCTTCATAATCATGGACCCTTTGATCTCATAATTATAACTTTCGGAGTGCTCACATCAGCTGAGATCATGCTGACTGTTAATATTACTTTTTGTAGGAGAAAAAAAGAAAAAAGAAAAAACCGAGTTTCATGGCAGTTTAATTTAGAACGTGTTCAGAGACTGTTCATGATTTTGAGTCAAAAACTGGCATGCTGTTCTGCATGAATAACTCATGAGATGCAAATTGGTAAACAAAATTAAAGAAATTTAGATTATGTTTGAAAGATGAGATGATAATTTTTTGTTTTGTTTTAAAGTTTAAAATATTATTTTTTTAGTTTTGAGATTTGAAAAAATTGAATTAGAATTTGAAAAATTTATATTGGGATTTGAAAAAGTTGAATTATTTATTATATTTTGTATGGGGATTTGAAAAAGTATAAAGATGAGATGAGATGAAGATGAAAATTTTAAGTGAAATATTTTTTCCAAACATATCAAAGCTTTCAAACTTCAAAGTATTAAAAATTCAACTCTACAAGAATCGTTGCAAAAATGGCCGGGTATTTTTATTGTTATTTTTTTAAGGTGTTGGTACGTTGCTATGCGTGAGCTGTTTACCCCGGGACAACGCTTTTAATTTGCATTTGAAATCCTTTGCGAGAGGGTTCCCTAGCTATGTCTTCTGAATTTAAGGTTGTGTTTAGATGTTGAGTTGAGTTAAACTATTTATAAATAGTAGTGAATTGAAATGGTAGAGTAAATTTTATAAGATCCAAGAGTTTAAATATATTTAGATGTTAATATGAGTTTAGGTAGATTTATGAGAAATTAAAAAAGATTGTGGGTCTCAAATTTAAATAGGTTTTGAGTTAAGATAAATTTAGTAATTTAAAAATTGAATGTTTAGATATTAGACTGAACTTAAAATTAGACTGAACTGAATTGAACTTATATAAATTTAACAACTAAACAGAACCTAAGGCTCAAGGATTTTGCCATGCCATTGTGGAAGGTAGCTCTCCTCAAGTGGTACTTTACACTGCCAATCAAGATTTTTCAAGAAATTGGATGATTTGATCTCCCCTGGTCACTCACATTTGGCAAGATGCTAGTGTGTTTTTCTCTTCTTATGAATTTAACAAAGGAAAATGCTATCTTGTGATCTTATGGTTTTTTTCTTCATTTTGACAGTTAATCTATTTTATTTTAATTTTTAGTTTATTTATTTTATAATTAAAAAAGTAACTATTAGTGAATTTATATATTTTATTTTTAAAATAATATTTAAAAATATTTTAAAAAATATTTTAACAAACAGTTACGCTAGGGGTACACCAACAATAAGCGCTAGTCGACCGAAAAGGCACTGTCCATTGAGAAAATCCGTCGTAGCGCCACTATTTGTGCACATAACTTGACAATGGGCAGTCACCTGCTTCTCATCTGACATGGTAGAAATTAGAATGCTACCAGTGAAAGAAAAGGAAAAACACGGGACAAGTGTCGTGTTGACACGCAATTTGTGAAATTTCTTTGTGTACCTAATATTTTACGTATAAATACTAAAAAATATATATATATTTTACATATAAATAAGTAATGGTACATTCAACATCTCATTATGTAAATGTGACATTTCAAAAAGCTTTTGATCATATTTTTTTTCTAAAGAAAAATTTACATGTTAATGGATAATGTCAACTCATCATAGTGAGATGTGAAAGTGGTATGTATAATGCTTCTATAAATAAAATTATTTATGTACTTACAAAAGGTTAGAAATCTTATTTTTGTATGTATATGAAAATAGACATTTCAAGTAGGGTGGCAATTCGTGTTTGCCGGCACATGTAAAATCATGGACACTTGATTAAATAGGTTAACCAAATCTCGACTCGTTAAGTTAAACATGTCAAACATATCAAACTTTAACTCGACACATTTAAATAACATGTTATGTTACCCGTTTTGATCCGTTTAATAATTAATTAGAAATAGGTCAATACAACATGATTAATTTTAGCCCGTTTAATGTAAAGGGGCTAAACTAATTACATGCATAACTCATTTAATCTAATTAACACAACTTCACATAAAAGTTAAAAATTTAAATTTATTAGTAGTCACAATATGTAAAATAATAATAATTATAAGACTATTTACTAATAAAAAATATCAATATTTTTCAAATTCTAACTTATAATAAAATTAATATTACAAACCTTACAATAACAAATATAAACATAGGTCTAAAATTATAATCTTAATAATACAAATATAAGCATATTGAGAAATATTAATATTACAACTTAACAATAATAAAATTTTAATTTTAAAATAAAATATAGACGGATTATTGAGGCTTGACCTGTTATTGACTCAATTTATTAATCATGTCATAATAGGTCAACCCATATTGACTCAAATTCATTTATATCAAATTCAAACTCAATAATTTCGTATTATTTTCATGTTAGATTCACAGATTGTGTCATATATTACGACTCATAATTTCAAGAGAGTTGTGAATGTGGAATTTTATCTATTTAGAAAGTATTATACATTTGCTTTAAAAAGGGGTGGGGTTGCCCCATCTAAACTCCCTCCCTTTAGGTTTATCCAAAGAGAGCAATCTCTTCTAACTCCTAAGAATCTGAAGAAGTTATCCCATCCAAATGCCCCAGACGAGTTTTTGGTGGATACAATCTAAGTGTAGGGATTTTCGGCCAAAAAACACAACCCTTTTTTAGGTCAATGAAGCGACTAAAATAAATAATACTAGATACAAAATTAGTAAAGTTAGATGCAAAATGAATAATGTTAGATAAAATCTTAAGGGTACAAGCCTTGAGCATTCTTTTTGAAAAAAAGGTGAAATTTGTCATTAAAAAAATAATTTTTTTATATCGTTCTCAGATTTATTAATTTTTTTAAAAGACATGTCCAATGCTTACATATCTTAAGACTGGTAAGATCTTTTCACTATAATATTCCGGTGTATGCATTTATTTATTATTATTCTTTAATTCTATTGATGGAGTTATTATAGGATTACTAGATGTCACGTTAATAGATGATTAACAAATGATTATAGCATTTTATTGAATAACATTTTCGAATATATAATATATATATATTTATATAGTTGGTACTCTTCTTTTAAGATTTTATTGTTTAAAAAACATATATACTGTTTAAGTAATTATTATTTAAACAGTTTACACAAAATAATTTAAATTTAGAAAGATAAAATTTAAAGAAATAATAATATTATCCACATGGAAACACTGAATATGTTTTTTAACAAGACATTGGTGCAACTATTTAATTAGAAATTTTCTAAAATTTAAATATCAATTTTATAAGATTTTGAATCTACAATTCAATTTGTAAAAACGTAAAATTACTTTTATTGACTATATCATTTATTAAAAAAAAGAACATATTTAAGTCTAAAGACTTGTTTGGATATTTTGAGTAATTTAGAATTCTGTAAATAGTAGTAAAATTGTTTGTAAATAATATTAAAATAATTTAAATAAAAATCTGTTATTGAATTTTGAGAAATGATAGAAAAAAATTGAATAAGAATATTATTAAGTTAATAAATTGTGAGAATATAATTTTTTTAAAATTTAAAAATTTTTTATTAATTTTTGTGTTTCAAATTTATAAAAATTGTAATAAAAATATAATTATTAAATGAAAATTTTAAAATTTTAAAAATAAAAAATATTTTATATTTAAATGATATTAAAAAATAGATTTAAAGAAATTTGGATAAATTTTAAAAAAATTTCATTTCATTTCGTTATCCAAAATTGGGGCTAAATTGCTCTACGTTAGCACGCAGGTTCTCTGTTCTCATTAGCATGTACAGGTTATGATACGGTTGGATTTGTCTCGGCCGTCCATTTTATCGGATTGTGGATTGGGAACTGCTCTGCCATCTTCACGGGTTTTAGAAGTATCTACGGTCCCATCGAATCGAGGACACGAGACAAGACCAAAGCCTATACGAATCTATTACTTGATCTGCCACGTGTACGCACCAATGTTTCGCAACACAGTCTTACAATGTCCAGCTGGTTTTTTTTTTTTTTTCTTTTTTCTTTATAGGAAGTTGGTACCCATTTTAATTTGCGAAACAAGTTATTTTCCCTCATTCGTTGAAGACAAAAAAACAGAACATCTCTCCAAATCTATCTAGACGCTATTTTCCTCGTCTGTTGTAAATTCCATTTGATACAGGATAATGATATTCTTAATTTTTTTTATCTAATTATTTTCTATTATTCTTTTAATTTGGATTAAGAATTTCATGTTATAATTTTTTTATAATCTAAAAAAGAATAAATTTATTCAACTAACGTAATAAATTGATCTCTTTCTTTCGTACAGTTTTTTAAAACTCAAAAAGTAAAAAGGAGGTCAGTTTTTATAAAATTAAATTTATTTATTTTTAAATTATACATGTATGCCATATTTTGAGATTTTTTTAATGAAGCTTCAAACGAAAAAAGAAAAAAATAACTACATAGTAAAACAGTAATAAAATAATTATAAGAGTATCGTTACCCTTTCATAAATTAAAAAAAAAAATAAAAATCTATTAATCAATCTCGTTTGTATCCAAAAACGATTCTATCTTATTATTATAATTTTTTTAAATTTTTATATAAAATATAATAAACAATTCAATTTTATTAAATTTTAAAATAATAATAATAATAATAAATAATATTTTAATAATTTTTAATTTTTATCTAAAATCATCATTTCAACAGATTTAGTTAATTAAGGAAGTATTGCATCTCTGAATTAAGTCCAGCCTCCCAAGCTCTGTTAACTAGCATATGAAGTTTGAACAACTATTTTTTTAGAATTAATCTTTGCATCATCTTACACACTACACACTATAATTTTTTTTTATTTGTTTCTCTTATTAAATGTGTATTATATGGATGATGAATAAAAAAATATAAATGTTTCAAGAAGAGTAAAATAAAAAAAATTGAAAAAAAAATAAAAAAAAATAAAAAATATATTGATATGTGATGTGTAGAATGATGCATAGCAATACTCATTTTTTTATTTTTATTTTTTTGGCCTGCTCAAGAGGACAAATGCCATACTTAGCTCCATAATATTATTGAAGAATTTATATAGCTAGCTAAGCTAGGCTTCTAAAAGTACAAAGTATCTAGCTTCATATTCATCATCTCCTTTCCTCCCCTTCTCTTTGTTAGCGCTGTAAATACTGAAATCTCTCTTCTGCAAATTATTGTCTTTTCCCCGAAAAGGAAAACAAAATTATTGTTAAGTATGTTTGAATTACCACAACTCCCAACATCCTAAAATTACTTCCCACATCCATGTTTCTCCTGTCTCCCTCCCCTTAATTCTCTCCCCTACAGTCTTCATTAACGCACTCAAATGTATGTCTCTCCTTCCCGGTCTCTCTGTCCCACATAAATTCAAGCCAAACCACACCGTTTATCTTCGTGAAAATTCACTCTTTCTTTCCAGAATCAATCCAACAATGCCGCACCTCCTCCTCCTCCTCCTTTTCCTTCNCCGGCGAGTCTTGGCGAGTGCCAGAGTTTGAGCCGTGTACGTTTGGGTTTTAATCGCTTTACGGGCGAAGTCCCGGCTGGATTTTGGGGACTCCCGCATGTGTATCTGCTCGAACTAGCCGGAAATTCTTTCTCGGGTCGAATCGAGAAAACAATTGCTGGAGCGGCAAATCTTTCCATTTTAACCGTGACGAAGAATAATTTTTCGGGTCCGATACCTGAAGAGATCGGATGGTTGGAAAACCTGTTTGATTTTTCTGGTAGCGATAACAGTCTCAGCGGGTCACTGCCGGAGAGTATGGAGAACCTTGAGCAGCTTGGGATTCTTGATCTTCACAACAATGAGCTTTCTGGTGAGCTTCCAAGTGGAATTAAATCTTGGAAGAAGCTCAACGAGCTGAATCTAGCGAATAACAAGTTTTCAGGTAAGATACCTGAGAAGATTGGGAGCTTGTCTATGCTTAATAACCTTGATCTTTCAAGAAATAGATTTTCGGGGAACATCCCACTTGGATTGCAGAATCTGAAGCTCAATCAGCTCAATTTGTCATACAATCGTCTATCGGGTGAGCTTCCGCCGTTTTTTGCCAAAGAAACGTATATGAATAGCTTTGTGGGTAATCCTGGTTTATGTGTGGATTTGGAAGGTTTGTGTGATGGGAAAAGCGAAGCTAAGAGCATGGGTTATGTTTGGTTGCTCCGGACTATTTTTGTGCTTGCTGGGCTAGTGTTTATTGTTGGCGTGGTTTGGTTCTACTTCAAGTACAGGAACTTCGAGAAGGCAAAGAGAGTAATTGATAAGTCGAAATGGACGTTAATGTCGTTTCATAAACTGGGCTTTAGTGAATATGAGATCTTGGATTGCCTTGATGAAGATAGTGTGATTGGTAGTGGATCTTCCGGGAAGGTTTACAAGGTTGTGTTAAGGAATGGCGAGGTTGTTGCGGTGAAGAAGCTTTGGGCAGGAGGGGTGAAGAAAGATCCCGAGAGTGCCGATGTTGAGAAAGGTCAGTTTCGGGATAATCTTTTTGATGCGGAAGTTGAGACTTTGGGAAAGATTAGGCATAAGAACATCGTTAAGCTATGGTGTTGCTGTACTACTAGGGACTGCAAGCTTTTGGTTTATGAGTACATGCCTAATGGTAGTTTGGGCGATTTGCTGCATAGCAGTAAAGGTGGGTTGTTGGATTGGCCAACGAGGTATAAGATTGCTTTGGATGCGGCTGAGGGGCTTTCTTATTTGCATCACGATTGTGTTCCTCCAATTGTCCATAGAGATGTGAAGTCGAACAATATTTTGTTGGATGGAGATTTTGGAGCACGAGTGGCAGATTTTGGACTGGCTAAGGTGGTTGATTCCATCGGAAAGGGATCTAAGTCTATGTCTGTCATTGCCGGGTCCTGTGGATACATTGCACCAGGTTAGTGAGTTCTTAACTTCTGCACTCGATAATTCACACACAAATACTCTTACTGCTAAATTTCAATTATGCACTGGTTGCAAGTTATAGTCGTTGCATTTATATTTCGGGCATCTGTTTGCTCCTAAAATATAGTTTCCATGTACGAAACAACTGTTTTTAGCTCAAAGTAAAGTGACCCTTTTGCTTAAAATTATTCCAGAATATGCATACACGCTTAGAGTGAACGAGAAGAGCGACATATACAGCTTTGGCGTGGTTGTGCTCGAGTTGGTCACAGGGAGACTGCCGGTTGACCCAGAGTTTGGGGAGAAGGATTTGGTGAAGTGGGTCTGCACCACTTTGGATCAGAAAGGCTTGGACCATGTACTTGAGCCCAAACTTGATCCTTGTTACAAGGAAGACATGTGCAAGGTGCTTAACATTGGCCTTCTCTGCACCAGCCCTCTCCCTATCAATCGCCCATCCATGAGACGGGTAGTGAAAATGTTGCGAGAAGTGAGTCCTGTTAATCACTCCAAGACGGCCAAGAAAGATGGAAAATTGTCTCCTTATTACTACGAAGATACCTCAGATCATGGAAGTGTGGCTTAAGAGCTTCCGATCAGCTTGTCTTGAAGTTTTTTCTGCTTCACAAACATGTCCGGGGATGGATGGTGAGTGATATTAATGTATCTTCTACTTTTTCTTAAGCTAACTTTACATTATTAGACCCACTTGGTATTTGCTTCAAATGGTGGGGAAAATTAAAAGAGAGATAAAAAAAGGAAGGGGAGTTACAGAGTGGGTTGTTTTCGGTTTAAAAGTGTAAACTTTCCTTGATGGGTTTCTCCAAGTTCGAGTAGATGCCTGCGCGCATTAATACCACCTCTTGAGAATGATGTTGACACTGTTTCTCGATGGTGAACTACTACTCACTGGCATTATTATCAACAACCCATTACTCAATTTTACTTGCTATCACAAGAAATTTCCCTACGTATAACGTGATGGGTGGTGTTCCTGGTTAAATTCTTTGGCCTTTAGCTGCTGTTAGTTGTCTGCTGTTAGTTGTCTGCCCTCGTAGCTATTCTCACGAAGTTATACGTCTTCAAGGGACTGCTTCTGACTTGGGTTCAGTACTTCTCTTTATGCAAAACTTTCCCATTGCTGTGATTTCGACTTTGCTCGCTGTAAAACTAATCTTAAATGAAAATCTGCGGCCATGTCAGATTAGTGGCCCAATCCAATGGCTCACCCATTGATCTAAAGGAGCCTGAGCAGGGTGCCGTCTCTTATGATCCTATACCAGATGCACATGTTGGCCCACCTCACTTGCCTCTTTCCTCGCCCCCAGCCGGCTCAAACGAATTTAATTTGAGGGTTGGCAAAAAATAAGGCATATTTAAAATCTTATGTAAAAATAAAATAAATCTTATATCAAAGAATGAAATATCAAAAATAGTTTTTGAAAGGGAAATATTTCAACTACAAAGATATTATACAAAATTAATTTTACAAACTGATATACCTTGATGTCATTACTCAAATTATAAATTTTTTTTTATAAAATAGATCTAACGGATCATATGAAATCACTTCAGTTTGTAGAATTGTATTTGTGTAATTTTTTTTATGAATGTAGTAGTACTCATAGGATTATACTATTTGTTAAATACTAGTACTTATTATTATAGAACCAATTCCATCGTTAGAATTAATGGTAAGTTTTCTACATGACTGGTGTTTTTGTATTAGAGAAATGTTACAGCCATGAGCGCTCGTATACATAATGAATTGGTTTAGATCAATCTTATCCGGATGATTAGAAATTACTTCTATATTGATAATTCTATATTAATAGATTAATTAATATAATACTATATCAAATCCTGGTAGGTAAGAAGATAAAATTTTGAATTGCGTATTTTATTTTTATGAAATTTCTGTTAATTTTTATAAAGAAATTTTAAAAAAATAAATTCATAAATTGATATCAATTTATATAATATATTAGATGTATTTTATAATAAAAATAATTTTATAAATTATAATATTTATGTCAATTTATAAGTTTTTTTATTAGATTTATTTATGGATAATTTTTTTTCTATGACAAGAGGGTTTTTTGTTTGAGGCGTGGGGGAGTTGTTTGCATTCAAAACTTATATCAATCCATCTCAACTCATCTCATTTTCATCATTATAACTTTTCTAAATTTCTATACAAAATATAATAATATTTTTTTTTAAATTTCAAAAAAATCTTCCTAAATTCTCACATTAAAATATAATAAATATTCTTATTTTTTCAAATTTCAAAATAATCTTTTTAAATTTTCATACCAAACATTTTTATTTTTTTAAATTTCAAAATAAAATTCTTAAATTCCTATTCAAAATATAATAAATAATTTAATATTTTCAAATTTTAAATATTAATAATATTAAAAATTAATATTTATAAAATATTTTATTTTATTATTCAGAAACTCCGTCAATCTTACCGCGGATGCTGGCCCGAACCTTCCTCGTAAAGACGTGTTTTGAGTTTCTGAGCTGTTTTCTCGTTATAAATGCCTCTCTCTGGGAGAACAGATGACAGTTAGTCCGTGAAAAAGGCAATTGTCAACTTCACATTTCAGACTCTCTGTACTACCATTTAATGCACGCTTCGTTTCTCGAGTCTTTTGGTCGGAGAGTCACGCACAACGGACCATACATTTATATTTTCCAAACCTCTCTCTCTCTCTCTCTCTAGAAATTTGGTTGTGTGTACTTATTGACATGATTCCACGATATCAGCACGTACGGACTTCACTGCATCCCCTGACCACCTTGCAGAAACCATGGCCCATAACTCCGATTCTGATAGGAAAGGAAATGATCTTGTGTGCAGTGTTTTTGAATGTCAAAACTCAAATATTTATGGTCTTAATTAGATCTCACTTGAAGTTCCTTGGCAGCCAGGCAAATGCAGGGTTTAATTTAAGGGAGTTGGGACCCCCTTCATTCTGATCTCAAACTTGTAATCGATTCTGTGGAACTATCCAATATTGCACTATGATTAGATTATGTTTGGATGTTGAGATAAGATGAGAATTTTTGAAAATTTTATAAATAGTGTTAAGATGAAAGTTTAAAATATTATTTTTTAATATTATGATTGTTTTGGGATTTGAAAAAGTTAAATTAAAATTTGAAAAAGTTGAATTGTTTATTATATTTTATATGGGGATTTGAAAAAGATGTAATGATGAGATGAGATGAGATTGAGATGAGAAATCTCATCCCTCCCCCCAAACATAACTAAGTACACATTAGTGTTTGAAATGTCCAAATTAAGCTGATCAGCCCACAAAGTGTATACATTACCGTATGTGCATGGCCCACGCAGCCAATCAGGTTTGTAGTACTACTGTGCATGTGAACTAATGACAATCTTTTATTTCACTCTTTTCTTTTCTTTTTACGTGGATTGAAAAATTATATTTGTTAGTAAGTGTGTAGGAGTACACATTGTGTAGACTCTACACTATTATTATGATAGGATTTGATTGGTGAGAGATTTGATTTATAAAAGAATTTAAGAGTAATACTAGATACAGTATTGAATTATATAAATTTCGAACATTCATTTTGAAAAAGCGTGAGATTTACTATTAAAAATTATTTTTTTATGTGTCCCATATTTATTATTTTTACAAATAGTACTACACAACACTTAGATATTTTATAACTGTAAATATCATTTCTCAAAATTTAATTAGATATTATTAATGTATGGATCGAGCATGTGTTCTCCACTTTGGCATGCAAGTATTAATTGGTTTATAAGAGAATTTTAAATAAAAATTTAAATCCGGTTACTTTAATAGTATATATTACACATCCTCAATATATACCAATTTGCAAACAAAAGTTAGTTTTATGTAAAATTTTATGATTCGACGAGTTGCATAGGAATTTTAGGTAATATATATCAAATTTAAATCAACCTACTTCTGATTTGTGTTTTCTTATGGATTTTTTTTTTTTTAATTTTTAGCCGAGCTCTTGCTTGATGGAACAACCAATATTTTCTCGAGACACTCATATTTAGATGTGTCCAAACGATATAGAAATTTCAGTGATAGTTTAAAACGATATAATATTATTCAAGATATAATATAAATAATTAAATATTTTTTAAAGTAAGTTTTTAGGACAAATACTAAACATTTAGAATGATATAGAAATCCACATTTATTTTTCTAGGGAAAAGCAATTTACCATTTGAATATTTGGTCAAAGCCACGCAGTTATTACGAATTATGACAGTTATAATGGATCGTCACGAGTTGCATGCATGGTTTGACACTTTGTAGTTGTCATAACTAAAAGCCTTACGTCATGCTTAGTTTATCAAAATTTTGGAAAGCATCTTTTTTTTGAAGGGCATCATATACACACATTAACTGAAGAGGGAATGGGAGTATTCAACAATGAGAAGTGATAGTCCGCCAACTCATCTGCACCTCAATCACAACTTCTCAATATAATATTATTTATTTAAAATTTAATCATATAAAATTAAAGAGAAGTAAAGAGAAATTTAAAAGAATTATTATTTTATTAAATGATTGTAGGAAAGTTGTAGATAAGTTGGTTTGATTTATCGAGAAAATATATTTGTAATTGTGAATTGTGCAACTGCCGCATAATCGTTTTGAAAAAAATGAATAAAACATGACTCACATAAAAAAAATTAATTTTTTAATAAAGACTTCACATTTTTTCAAAGCGATTACGCGACGTATACGTATTTCACGATTATATATAGAATTACTCTAATTTATCATTTTCTTTAACAAAAACCCGGTGACAAATATGAAACAAAAATTATTTGATGGAAAGATATAAATTTATTATTTAATTATTAAAATATATCTGGATACTCCTCTCACATGTGGTCTTAATGAGTGAGTCTAACAAGTATAGAGTTAGAATTCGAACTTAAGATATCTGTTATGATACTATGTGAAATCATCACTTATCTAAAAAATTTAAATTGATAGAAATAAGTAGAATTTATTATTTAATTTCTATATTAACACCAATCAAGTCAATAATAAAGTTCAATAATAAAAGCAACGTGCACTTGCATGAAGTAGTAAATTAAGATCAGGATGTGCTTCTATATGTATAGAAATACAGTTCTTTCAACGGGCAAGCAACTTTGCTTAGAGATTGTGCAGGAAAGAGTTTTTTATTTCACGTCAATTACAACTAAAGAAATTAAAAAAAAAAAAAAGAAGATGACTCAACACGCAGGAACTGGAAAGGAAGGCTGAAATGCACAAAACACGAACCGAAGACAGTTCTTTGTCATTTCCTATCTGTAGAAGGTTGCATTTCCTTGCCATTCACAAACAAAGCTTCCCATTGGCTTTGCTGGCTTCATTTCATTTCCCCGAAATTTGCTCATGGCTGACTTTGAAAACTCTTCTTCCAATGGGGAAACCCCTTCCAATGAAACTTTCTCCGGTAAATGCCCCTTTGTTTCATAATTACTTTCTATGCTCTCTCTCCATCTCTCTCTTTTTTTTCGGTTCCTTTTCACATTCTAATTTCTAATAAAGTTTTTCTCCCTTTTTTTTTTAAATTTTATTTTTAAGCATGTTTAAAGTCCATATATATTAATGAGTTCTCTCGCATTTATTTGTGAGTTCTGTCGCATATACAATCGTTCTTGTGGCTCAATATTTTCCTAGCATGTGCTTAGAGTAGGTAGTCCCGACTAAGTTTCCCTAAAGGATCATGTTACTCTGCCGCCCAGCATTTACTGCTGGGCGTACCGCTAAAGTCCTTTTTTTTTCATATTTTTTTAATACAGTTAAATATTTTTAAAAAATAATAAAAATGTATCAATACATTTAAAATTACTTTCTTAATCACTAAATAAAAAAAAAAAAAATTTGACCAACAATCAATTTGAGTGGTCAGATGGGGAGGACATAAAAGCTTTATCCTTCCCTAAATGATCTTTCATGGGTTTCGTTATTCCAAAGGGAACAAGTGAAGAATCCAAGCTAGAGGTCTCCCAAGAGGAGGAAATGCTTATCATAAGGATGTTCAATCTGGTTGGAGAAAGGTTCTTTAGCTCTCATTCTTATATTTACGCAACTAATTATTATAAATTCTCTTAGGAGCTTTAAAAATCTGAATTCTATTGACTTGACGAGGAAGTGGTCTCTGATTGCCGGAAGGATCCCAGGAAGAACAGCTGAGGAAATTGAGAAGTACTATTCGACTTCTAGATATTCAACAAGCAAAATGAAATAACAGATCAAATAGGTTGGCGCTTTTCTCCAACCAAAGCATATTAATTGGGTTTAACGTATTTGAGGAGAGAACTCCCAACCAAGGGGATTCATTCCGTCCCATTCACTACAAGAAATAAGGCCTTTTGTGGTGATTTTTAGACTGTTGCAAAAAAAAATCGCCCCAATAAGCCATTTTTGCAGTGATTTTTTACATTGTCACTGTATTTTGACATTATTTTGAAAAATTTTCTTTTGTAGCGATTTTAAAATTTTTTGTGACGGAAAAAATTAGCCGCAAATAATAATTCAATCTTTTTGCAGTGATTTCTTACTTTTTACGACGAAAAAATTTGTTGCATTAAAAAAGAAACATATTGTGGCGATTTTTTGTTCGCTAAAATTGTGAATGTGGCCTTTTGGAGCGATTTTTTAACTTTAAAAATCGTTGCAAATAATAACTATGCCATTCGTGGCGATTTTACAATCATTGCAAAAAATGTATTACTTATTTGCGGCGATTCCAATAAACTGCCGCTTAATGTCCAGTGAGAGTTGGGACTTGGGAAAGAACGCATACACTTCATTTTTGCGGCGACTTTTTTTATTGCCGCAAAAGAAAATAACAAAAATAATTCTTCTTTTCGGCAATTTAAATTTCGCCGGGGATTAAAACGCAAGTTTGGAAAAGTATTGTTAGCGGCGTTTTAATTTTGCCGTAAAAAGGTGATTAAATTAAACCTCTCGCTCATTTTCCTTTGCATTTCCCTCGGATCCCCTTCTCCCCCCCCTTTCTCCAACGCACGCCGTCGCGCACAGCCCGTTGCCAACATTCCCACCACGCCACCGCCACCTTACGTCGAAGGCCACTCACTCCTTCTCCCCCAGGCCCCATCGGATCTCTTGCCTCCCCGAATTTGGCGCCTCACCCTTCTCTCTCTCGGATTTCTCTATATTGCCGCCGCTAGGGGCGCCATTCGCCACCACCCACACATTGATGTTGCTAGTTCTCCATCGGATCCATCTTCTCCTCCACGCCTAGCCCAGTTCTCAGTTCGAGGCCCTCATTCTCCCCCTTGCTCTGTTCGCAGCCCACGGCCACCATGTCTCGCCAGCGCCACCGTGCTCCTCTCGAGCCACCCTCCACACCAAGCGACCACCACGACCACCCCTGATATTGCCTTATGTTTTCACATTTATGGGTTCTTTTCATTCCTGTTATATTTGCTTGATTTCTTGTTTTAGTTCCGTTTGGATTAGTTTTTGTGTTTATATCTGTGAGCTCTAGTTTGTTTATGGGTTTGTTTATATCTATGTTTATAAACAAACCCATAAACAAACTAGCGAGGGGATTAGTCTTTGATCCTCTTCTTGTTGATATATAGTAGCATAATTCATCTATTTTAAAGCTCACTTGTTCATAATGTTAAAGTTACCGTTCATACTTTATTTACCCTATATACTACAAACATGTGCATGGATTTCAAATATGGCATGCTATTGGGGACATGAAAATCTGAAAAATGTTAAAAACACACAATCCCACCCATCAAGGCACGACAAGAATATGACATTCTGCTTTTCTATTTTATGACAGTGTTTGTATTTGCTCATTAGTAAATATCCTCGTGTGTATTTGCTCATTAGTAAATATCCATACTTCTGATGGTTAAGTTTCTTGTATTATGATCAACTAATCGAAACGTGTTTATAGTACCAAACCAGCTAATTAGAAAAATGTCCAATATTCATAGACATCAAGGAGTGATGTATTCCCATTGCTTTTGCTGAATGGTTGCAGTGAGAATGGTCTTTGCTATTGGCTTAACTCTGCTTTAGTCATGTAAACTTGTTGCATTAATTTGAAACTGCATGCGTCAATTACCATATATTAGTTGCTTTATATTCAATGAAACTGCATATGTCAATTACCAGTGGCAAAGTAGTGAACTTTTTAGCTTTTCACTGCAGCATTTTCAGTTCACCACTTGAGGCTACTTCATTTTTGTTCTCTTTAGGCATTTGAATTTGTAGGAAGTTGATTATCCATACTTATGATGGTTAAGTTTAACTTTTTATCTCTATTTTTTTTTACCTTATATTTACTCTTTACTTGGTTTTATTTTTTGTTGAACTTTTGTTTTTCTTTTGGCTATATATTCTTGAACCATACAAAGTTAACTTGTTTATTATGGCAATGCCTTCCACTTTATTTTACTTCTGACCTCAAAAGAAAAATTAATATATAGATGCTAATTAAAGATTTTACCAAAACCATAGTTTTACTTCTCACTTATATATTTACGATATTGTGAAGAAAGGCTCTCGAGCACTACTTCTTAGTTCTTAAAACTTCTTAGATGGGACATGTTCAATGAATTTTTAATGTTAATTATTTTAGAGAGGGGATCGAAGGGGATCAAGGCCAATAATTTGGATGTTAGCCATATGGAGCTCACAATGCACTACATTTATTTGTGACATCTTAATTGCGAAGATTTGAAAACATGAAAATGCACAAGCTGTTAGCTGTCCAACTTGTGAAGAAAAAGTTTGCTTTCAAGCTTAGCATTCCAATTTCTAGCCTCTAATTAGCCCATTTTCTTTCCATTTCCTATGTAAATTCAATTTAGTTACATTTATCATTTTGTGACATGTTAGAGTACTGAAAAATCGAGACATACATAATAAACTTCTTATCAAAATCAGTTTTCATCTAGCCATTTGTAAATAACTGACTGACGTGTAAATACTAGGTAAAGTTATTATTGAGACTTCCAAGTGACTCATGAGCCTTATCTTGATTCTAAACTAAGATTACATAGCTATTGTGTGAAGTGTAAAATGTAATTGAGTTTACAATTATTATGCAGGTAGCTAGCCAAATGTGAAATTAAGAACACATGATCATATCATTTTTTGTTTATAATGCCAGCAAACCAAAATTTTCCCTTCTCGTGTAATTTCTAGATTTTCTCACTTAATTGTTTGCAATGGTTTGAAGTTCTTGATGGGTTGTTGGGGAAACACTGGAGGAATCTAGGCCTCTTTTTCAATTGCACTTTTCTTCTATTTGGATCTGTAATTCAGCTAATTGCATGTGCAAGTTGAATATATTGCAGAATTATTCATTTGCCAAATATTTTGCTTACATCTAGCTTGATTCATGTTATTCAAATTATACATTATTTTCTGCAGTAATATATACAACATAAACGACAAGCTTGACAAGAGAACTTGGACTTATATCTTTGGTGCATGTTGTGTAACAACTGTCTTCATCCCATCATTCCATAATTACAATGTTCTCTATTAATGATAGCATTGATACACTCTTATCATGTCGCAGATGCTTGATGATTTTGTTGATGTGACCAAGGACGAGAAGCTAATGATGCATATGTAGAACTCTTTTGTGAGGAAGCAATGGTAATCTTCTATCTCGTTTTTTATTTTTTATTTTTTGTGTTTTTGCTTTATAATTGACTTTCTCTCATTAGCCATGCCTGTCTGAATTGGCTGAAAGAGTGATTTTAAGGGATATGCTTAGCTAATTCTTTAACTTTTCATGCTTTGATTTCAGGAATTTGTCACATAGAAGTAGTGTGAACTGACATGGTATTCATCTCTTCTCTTTCTGCTTCTTCTACTTTTCTAATGTTTATATGTTTCCAGTCATCTCCTTTAAAACAATAAATCGTACTTGAAAATATATTCAATTAAATGTAGCCATAGATTAGTGTTGCAACTGTGTGAGGAGTAAAAAGACTTAATTGTAATCATGAAAAACTAGCCAATATAGGTTCTGAAATCAGAAAAATGATCAAACAACATTAAAAAAAAAAAAAATCTAAATGCATGCAAGATATGTCATATCTGACCAAAAAGTCTCATACTACTAACAAACTATAAACTAGCAGTGCATGAGTTGCGATGGAGTACTACTGCATCATGTTTAGAATAGAGAAATGCTTAGTCTATTTAGAGATTTTGTAAAAGTGAAATTATAAATTGATATTGTTAAGAAAAATATAAATACTTCAATCTAACTCTTTTTATCAGTTTAGATTTTTAGAATAAATGATGATTTAATATTATATGTAACTTGATATGAGATATCGGATGACATTAGGTTGGATGGTGTTTTTCTTCAAATTAGAAATATGTGGCTTGAACAAGTTTCTTGAATCTGTGATATCAAACTCTAGTGGGGAATGATAATAAGTGGTAATTCTCGGTTAGGTTCTTATAAGTATAAGATTAGGCTTCTTATTAAAGTTCATCTAGGGAATTATCAAGACTTCATTCGTTTGAACATTTTTAGAAAATAGTTGCTTCCCCTGCTTGTTCTCTTTGGCTACTGAAGTTGGAAAATGAGGCATTGCAATTTGCTTTTTTCTTTTTTTCCCCCCCTTGCCATCTTATGTGCAATTTCCACCAACCTAACTTTTTACTTTGAATTTTTGAATATTGGGATTCATAAATCATGTATGGACAACAGTTTCCTACCAACTGAAAGATAGGCTTAAGTTATTACCCTAGGCATCCCAGTTTGTGTCTTCGATAGCATTTTTTCCATGGAGCATCAAACCATTATATGAGTATGTATATTTATTTTACTCAGTATAGGCACTTGAAGTGGCATATATGCATGTGTACATACACCTATACATGCTCTGTCCAGCACATGACATTTTAGTGCAGTGGTAGCAGGAATCAAACTTCTCCCATGTGGAGGTTGCATCAAGTAGCCTCCACATAATTCTGAGGTTTGTTTTGGAGTTAATCTCAGAGCTGCCGCCATAATCTTATCTTATATCTGAACCCTTTTATGGAATTATCTTCCCATTCTATTATGATGATGTTTAATCCTATGGTTAGTTAGCACTTTATGATCATTTAAAATCTCAAATTATAAGCGGCAAATTGTATGTAAATAACTCTAGAATTGTTTGTTACAATTCAATAACTCTAGAATTTTGAATCTTGTGCTGTTTGAATTTTCTTAAACTTGTAGTGCATGGACGAGATATGAACAGAAAATGATCAAATATTAGTGAGGATATTTGTTTTTTGTGCAGGGTAACCCTGCACCATTATCTTTAGGCCAATGAAAATGAAGTAGGAGAAGAAGAGATGAAGCTGATTGTGATTTAGGCCTAGTTTGGATAATGAAAACTGTTGAGATGTGTTGAGAAGTGTTGTGAATAGTTGTGAGTAGAGATTGGAATAAGTTTGTGGGTCCCATTGAGAGTAGTTTGAGTTGTTTGGATGTATGAAATATGTTGAATTGTTGACTTTTGGATAGGTAGTTGAAAAAAATATGGATCCCATAAATATTATAGTGATTTTATTTTTAATGATAAATATTATAGTGATTTTATTTTATTTTTATATATAATAGTGATAAAAATTTTAATGATTTTATTTTTAATTTATATATAATAGTAATAAATATTATAGTGATTTTAATTTTATATATATAATAGTGATAAATATTATAGTGAATTTTATTTTCCCTTTCACTTTCTCTCTCCTCTGGCCCGATTTTCTCCAAGCCGAAATGCGTTTTGAGCCAGCCCGGCGCCGCCGTACGCCGCCCCTTCTCACCGCCTCCACCAGCGACTCTCCCTTACGCCAGCGACTCCCTCAGCCACCATGGATCTCCCCCCACGCGCGGCGATACATCTCCTACGATAATCCAACATTTCTCTCCACTGCAAGCCGCCGTACACGGCCACCTAGGCCACCACACCTCCACCACCTCACACCGGCGACCACCTCTCGCAGACCCAGCCACCACGAACCTCCATCTCCCTCCCCATTGCACACACGCAAACTATCCTCTCCCTCTCCGTCGATCACCTCTGGTTTTTTGGAGAACAATGTAATCGAAATGGGTGCGAAGAGAGAGGGAGAGAGAGAAGGGTGCGAAGAGAGAGGGAGGGGGAGAGAGTCCTAACACCATACGAAGAGAGGGAGGGTCAGAGAAAGGTGCGAAGAGAGAGGGAGGGTGAGAGAAGTCTTTCTGGCCGTACGAGAACAGGTGCATTTGGATGAAAAACACTTCTCATCCGTAGGAAATTATCTGAGATGACTTGAGGTATCTTGACTACCCAAACACAGCCTTAGATTCTAGCTTGAAGGCTGCTGCAGGTTTCATCTTTCTTTTTCTTGTTTTTAGGAATAAGCATTGATAATTAGTATAAGAGGAGAGTCGTTTTATTGATTTTTTGTCTGTGAATGGTATAGTTTCTTCTATCAATCTGAGATAAGTGATCATTTTGTGTTGATCTCCAAAATCTTAGTATACTCTAGTCTTATAACTGGAGAATTCAATTGTATTGGTAAATGGTACTTTAAAGGATTTTTCAATGGTTATTGTGATTTGCACAACCAGTTTTACCTATTCTCCCTTTGTAGCATAATTGGTATGAGCTAGGATTAGAACATTTGAAATCACACTTACAAATTTTTGGAGATCAATATATGTGTAGAGCCATGGATTGGATGTTTCCATGTTAATATACTATGTAGTATTTTTGGGTTAGCTAACTTGATTGAATGGAAGAAGGGTTTTTACATTGAATTTGAATAGGATGTGTAGCTTGGATATGTGTAGTATTCTGTTTTTTGTATCTTTTTTTTAATTTTTTGAAACATCATTTCCGGCGAGTTAAGTTCGCCGGAAATAGTTTTTTCCTCGCATAAGCTTATTTGCGGCGATGTAGTTTCGCCGCAGATAATCTGATGTTGTTTCGCCGCAAATTATCTTTTGCATCAATACTTACTAGCTGGAAAAAATAAATTTGTTGCAATTATATTAGTTGCGGTGAATTTAACAGCCGCAAAAAATCTTATTCACGACGATTTTTCAACACGCTGCAAATAATAAGAAGATATTTGCAGTGATTTTTTATTTATTTGTGGTGATATAAAACACTGTAAATACTTTTTCACAGCAATGGAGAGATGAAATAGGAACGTTATTTGCTGTGTAATTTACAATATTAGCAACGAAAAAAATCGTTAAGTTATAAATATTTTCGCGACGATTTTTGAGTTTCACTGGTTAAACTTTTAAGTGAATCAACAATTGCAACGAACGTGCGGCGCAGCATAAATCGCTGCAAAATGGTATTTTTAGCGATTTTGAGGGTTATTTGCGGCGATTTTTAATGTCGCAAAAGGTCCTATTTCTTGTAGTGATTTGTGTAAAATCAAGGCAAGCTTCGGAGAAGAGGAAAGATAGATGGAGGAGAAACTTTGTGGGAGATGGAATTGCAATTTGAGTGGTGGGTTTGTGCAGACTTGGAAGAGTTTTGAAGAGGAGGAGAGTGAGATGAAGGAGAAACTTTTGGAGAGATGGAATTGTAATCCGAATGGTGGGTTTGTGCGAGACTTGGAGAAGTTTCGGAGGGATGGAGAAATTTGGGGGGAGATGAAATTGAACCCTGCGGCTTGTGTTAGGTTTTTTTTGGAAAGAAATTTCAGTGATAGTTTAAAACGATAAAATATTATTCAAGATATAATATAAATAATTAAATATTTTTTTAAGTAAGTTTTTAGGACAAATATTAAACATTTAAAATGATATAGAAATCCACATTTATTTTTCTAGGGAAAAGCAATGTACCATTTGAATATTTGGTCAAAGCCATGCAGTTATTACGAATTATGACAGTTATAATGGATCGTCACGAGTTGCATGCATGGTTTGACACTTTGTACTATGGTTGTCATAACTAAAAGCCCTACGTCATGCTTAGTTTATCAAAATTTTGGAAAGCATCTTTTTTTTCAAGAGCATCATATAAGCACGTTAACAAAAGAGGGAATGGGAGTATTGAACAATGAGGAGTGATGGTCCGCCAACTCATCTGCACCTCAGTCACAAGTTCTTAATATAATGTTATTTATTTAAAATTTAATCATATAAAATTAAAGAAAAGTAAAGAGAAATTTTGAAAAATTATTATTTTATTAAGTGATTGTAGAAAAATTGTAGACAAGTTGGTGTTAATTTATGGAGAAAATATATTTGTATCTGTGAATTATATAATTGCCGCGTAATCGTTTAAAAAAAATAAAATAAAACATAAAACTAACATGAAAAAAAATAATTTTTTAATAGTAGACCCTACCTTTTTTCAAAACAATTATACGGTATTTACGCACTTCACGATTGTATGTAGAATTACTCTAATTTATCATTTTTCTTTTACAAAAACCTGGTGACAAATACGAAACAAAAATTACTTGATGGAAAGATATAAATTTATTATTTAATTTATTAAAATATATCTGGATACTCCTCTCACATGTGGTCAGACTCACTCTTAATAGTAAATGGATCTAACAAGTATGGAGTCAGAATTCGAACTTAAGACATTTGTTATGATACTATATGAAATTCTCACTTGTCTAAAAAATTTGAGTTGATAGAAAAGTAGAATTTATTATTTAATTTATAGATTAACGCCAATCAAGTCAATAATAAAGTTCAATAAAAAAAAACAACGTACACTTGCATCAAGTAGTAAATTAGGATCAGGATGTGCTTTTATATGTGTAGAAATACAGTGCAGGCAACTTTATTTAGGGGTTGTGCACGAAAGAGTTTTTTATTCCACGTCAACTACAACTAAAGAAATATAAAAAATAAAAAATAAAATAGAAGATGACTCAACATGAATGGAATTGGGAAGGAAGGTAAAATGCACAAAACATGAACAAAAGACAGTTCTTCGTCGTTCCCTACCTATGGAAGAACTGTAACCCATTTCCTTGCCATTCACAAACAAAGCTCCCCATTGGCTTTGCTGGCTTCATTTCATTTTCGAGAAATTTGTCCCTCATGGCTGACTCTGAAAACTCTTCTTCCAATGGGGTTAGGAATGAAACCCCTTACAATGAAACTTTCTCTAGTACGTACCCCTTTGTTCATAATTACTTTCTATGCTCTCTCCATCTCTCTATATTTTTTGTTTTTGAGTCATTCTATACATCTGCCTACACAGCACATTTTACGTGTAATAATAATATTATTATTATTTATTTCTGATAATTAAAACGTGCATTTTGGTATTTTTCTCCGCCTACACAGCTCACATACCTGCACAGGTAAAGAAGCAACCGGAATCAAAATAAAATCTCTCCCATTGAAACAGCTTCAATTTCTCTCCTTTCCCTCAAAATCCATCATCTCCCATGTCTTCCAACCTTTCGTTGCACCACTTTCTATATTACTGCTACCTCTTCTAGTGAAGTTACTTCTTCCATTGCAACTTTAACCTAAGAGGAGCTCACGAAGATCAACCTCCTCCTTCCACACCTCTGCCTCTCAAACCACCTCACCACCACTGCCTTCCTCACAAACCCACCTCCAAAATCTCTCTCTTTCCATTCTCCTTGATTCCCTCACTTACCGAGCCAGACATGGCCCTTTTGAGCTGATGGCACAAAAAACATATTCAAACATTCATGTAAAAGTTTAAAAAAAAAATCACAAAAAAATTGCAGATTTGGAATCAAGTGTGGTTTCTCTTCGACGTTAACTTGACTTCACAGATCTAGAGTATGAATGCAAGATAGAAATAATAGAGCTCAGTGTGAAGGAAGATATGACTTTTGTGGGACAAGTTTTGAGGAAGATAACGAGGAAAAAGACAAGTTCAGAGGGGAAGGAAGTGACATCATACACCAGTTGTTCTGAGGGAAGAGACGACTTCTGGCATGATTCTGAGGGAAGGGAAAATTTTGGCGTGATTACAAGTTCTGGCTTAATAGAAAATTTTCGAGGGGAGGGAAGAGAGAGTCAAAACCGGAGATGGGGGATAGATTGAGTTTTTTGTATTAAACCGTGACTTGGACTTGAACAGAATTCAGACACATCAAGTGTGCTGTGCAGCTTAAAGGACCCGGCAGCTGAATAGCTTTATTCTTCTTCTTTTTTCGGTTCCTTTTCACATTCAAATTTCTAATACAGTTTTTCACTCATTTTTTTTTTAATTTTATTTTTAAGCATGTTTAAAGTCCATATATATTAATGAGTTCTCTCGTGTTTATTTATGAGTTCTGTCGCATATATTGTCGTTCTTATGGCTCTATATTTCCCTTGCATGTCCTTAGAGTAGGTAGTTCTTATTAAGTTTCCCTAAATGATCTTTCATGGGTTTCTTTATTCCAGAGGAAACAAGTGAAGAATCCAAGCTAGAGTTCTCCCAAGACGAGGAAATGCTTATCATAAGGATGTTCAATCTGGTTAGAGAAAGGTTCTTTAGTTCTCGTTCTTATATTTATGCAACTAATTATTATAAATTCTCTTAGGAGCTTTCAAAATCTGAATTCTATTGACTATGAGCAAGTGGTCTCTGATTGCCGGAAGTACCCCAGGAAGAACAGTTGAGGAAATTGAGAAGCACTACTGGACTTCTAGATATTCAACAAGCAAAATGAAATAACAAATCAAATAGGTTGGTGTTTTTCTCCAACCAAAGCATATTAATTGGGTTTAACATATTTGAGGAGAGAACTCCAAGCCAAGGAGATTCATTCCGTCGCATTTGTGCAAAATCTAGGCAAGCCTCGTACCGTCTCATTTTCCACCTAGATCGTTCATGTGCAATCACTATCCTAAGTCTCCTGCATACATCATTTCTCATAGAAATATATATTATATAGGTTGATTTCTTTTTTTTTTTTTTTTGATAGGAAATATGCATCATTTCTTTTCATAAGGAATTTACATCTGTGACTCAAGTGACAAGCCAAACTAACTCCTGTTGTAAGTTTCCCCGTATGCAAATAACTTTGCGATGAGTATTGTCTGAACTTCAAAAAACTCTCAAAAGAGAGTATCAATTTTTGTATAAAACAAAGGTAAAACTAACCAGCATCCACACTCCATCTTCCAGTGGAGGAGAAGTAAACACCACATTCACCTCCAAACCAGAGGAGGGAGGAACCAACACTGTTATGCTATGGACATAAATCCAATAGTATATTTCACTTTATTTTTCCTACAAACAAAAAATTTAATAAACAAATACAAACAAAACACGCCGACATAAAGTCAGAAATATAGAAAACGGAAACAACAATCAAACACCAAACAACAGAATTGGGAAAAGCATAAAAGGGAAACACTGGTGGCGCGTGAATGACCTGCGCCACTCTAGGAAGGAGCCAATCGGTCGGTCAAGATGGTATTGGAGTCACTGGGCGCTGAGCTACCGCATATGGCATCAACGGAAGGTGATTCGCTGTGGCTCGAGTGCACCACGCGTTCGCACATGGCATATAGGTTGATTTCAATTTTAAAGAAAAACAGTAAAATATTCAGGTGGGTAAAATTACATATATTTGATATTTGGTTGTATGTAAACTGTGCAAACGGCGATACCCATATTGTGTGAATGCACTATAACAAATAGTAGTTTTTGGGACAGAAAGTTTTCCTATGAATACTATTTGGTAGCAAATAATTACGTTTTGCCACCAAAATCATGTCGTCAGAAAATTCTCGCCGCAAATAACTATATTGGACCATTTCATTTGTCACGATTTACAATATGTGAAAATTAAAGATTTTTTCCCACAAAATTAAGCTCATCAGAAAAAGTTTGTAGATAGTATTTTTATACAGTGACATATGCGTTTTTTAGTGACGGAATTAGTTGGTGACAAAAAATTTACAATTCCTGTGAATACAATTTGGTTGAAAATAATTACAATTTGCCACCAAATTCACTTCGTCAGAATAATCCAGTTGCAAATAATTATATTAGACCATTTTCTTTTGTCACGAGTTACAAGATGTGAAAATTAAAGGCTTTTTTCAACCAATTAAGATCATCAGAAAAAAGTTTGCACATTATATTTTTTACTATTCTCACCAATTAAGATCATTAGAAAAAGTTTGCGGATAATATTTTTTTACTGTGACATATGCGTTCATTAGTGACGGATTAGTTGATGACAAAAAATTTAAAATTCTTGTGAATAGTATTTGGTAGCAAATAATTACGTTTTGCCACCAAATCCATGTCGTTAGAAAATTCTCGCTA
The DNA here is from genome assembly GCA_003123785.1 of Pterocarya stenoptera. NCBI lineage: Eukaryota > Viridiplantae > Streptophyta > Magnoliopsida > Fagales > Juglandaceae > Pterocarya > Pterocarya stenoptera. The sequence goes on along the minus strand of QEOT01124189.1, from coordinate 145,429 downwards.
CAAATAATATACTGGACATAATTTTATTTGTCACGAGTTTTAATTTCTGAAAATTAAAGATTTTTTGCCACAAAATTAATATCATCAAAAAAAGTTTGTAAATAATATTCTTTTATAATGACATATAGATTTATTAGTGACAAAATCGATTAGTGACAAAAAATTTAAAATCTTATCTATAAACTCATTTTCTCTTTTCTCTTTTCCCTCTCATCTCTCTCTCACTCACTCACTCTCTCTCTCTCTCTCTCTCTCTCTCTCTCTCTCTTACTCCCCGCCCTGCCCCTCTTTCAGTCGACAACCCACACCCCTGTTTCCTATCTTCTCCTTCGGCCACAACAGCGCCTCCACAGTGCAGCCACGCAGTCACCGGTGTCAACCTCTCCTCAACGACGTCAACCTCCCCCAGCCCCCACGTCGCCGGCCTCCTCCCTCCATCCTAAAACAGCCCCTCCCTCACCTAATCTGCTCACCTCTTCAGCCCAAAGCTGACGCAACCTCCCACCGTCCCAGACCACCACCATCACCTCGCTAGACCACCTCTACTTCCAATCTGCCTTCCCGCATGCCTCCCTCCCTCTCCTCCTCACCGAATTGAGCCCCCTCCCTACATGTGTTTTATGCCATCGTACAACCCATATATGCTGCCAGCGGCTGCCGCACCACCTCCTCGAGGCTACTAGCCATCCAGTGGCTGCCGCACCACCTCTCTCTCCCTCTCATACGTGTGTCACGGCCTCCACCACCCATTTTTTTTTGTAGTTCTATCACACTCATTCTTTATTGTGTGGTGAATTGTGTAGATGGAATCTTTAGTGTGAATAAGAAATTTGTAGAACCATTACTACTTCAAAGCAATGTAAGCTTTTATAGCTTGATGAATTATTATCAGTTTGTTAATGTTGTCAAATGCATTTCATGCATATTTGATAAGCTATGCTATGTTATAAATTGCATATGTGAAGAGTGTGCTTTGATTGTACTAGTTGAATATGTATATACTCTGAACGATTAGTTGAATATGCTGACATGATGCTGTGTATATAGAAACAAAATTGCATGCTTTTTATTGTGATCAGATCTTAGTTACTATGTCCCTGATAATGGAAGTAGATCTTTGCAATACAGGTTTTAGGCTCAAATTGATCATAGCCGAAAAATGGATAAAGCAGCCATTTTAAGTTATCGGTATATAGGGGCCAAAACTCCCAAGTACTAGTGTCTAAAAAGGTTGCTGGTGTATGGTATTTCTCCAAAATTTTCTAAGACGCGTGCAAATGGAGAAATTGAAAACTAAATTGGAGATTTGTCTTTGAACAAATGATGCCATCTCAGTTATCATGAATTCTTGTGGCCTGGTTTTAAACATGATGACGTTCTTCGCCATATTTTTTATTTGTGTCTTTGAAAAGAATTAAGGTCTCGTTGGGATACAGAAACACTCTTAACCAATCTCATCTTATTATTACAGTTTTATCAAATTTTCATACAAAATATAATAAGTAATTCAATTTTTTCAAATTTCAAAACAATAATAATATTAAAAAATAATATTTTAATAATATTTTATTCAACTCACCTAAAAACATCTTATCTCATCTCATCTCACTATCCAAAAAAGTCCTAAATGTTCACATAATTTATAGTAGTGGCTCACAGAGGGCCAACATTTTAATCTATGGTTGGAAGATATATTTCTTGCTTTCATTTTTTTATGCTAGATCTTTGAAATCAGTTTATTTGATAGGTATAATTATATAATATGTTTAAAGTATTAATATATGGGATTGGAAGTTGAAATCTCATATAATTTGAAAGTTGAAATGAAGCCTTGTTTGGATAGAGAAATAATATATCTCATTATTATAATTTTCTCAAATTCTCACACAAGATATAACAAATAATTCAACTTTTTTAAATATTAAAATAATAATAATATTAAAAAATAATATTTTAATAATATTTTATTTAACTCATCTCTTTTCACTATCTAAACAAGCTCTCAAGCGGAGATATAGTTGGGCCAGTATGGTCAATCATTGTCAAGAATTGAATCCAAGGCTAAAGCCCATATATGTACGTAGGCTGAATTCAATATGTATCTATTAACTGGTTTGGTCTGTCAAAAGCCTTCCAGCATGATCCGGAAGCGAAAGCAAAATTCCAATGTCACTAAATAAAAAGGAAGATTTTGCTTTTAAGAGGATAAATGTATGTTTTATTCCCAAAAATATTTTATAAAATTAAATTTATAAATTAACATGACTTTATGTGGTGCATCAAATTATAAAATTACTTTTATTATAAAGTAAATCTGACATATTACATGAAACTATGTCAATTTGTAATTTTTTTTTATAGAAAGAACGGAATTCTAATTTTATTGATAAAGTTCTCTTATGATGAAGTAATACCTTGCACAAAAAGAACAAGGAAAGTTAAACATCTTAAATTCCAAAACCAGGCTTTTATGAAAAAAGAAACATTATTAAGAACGAACGAGAATGAAAATACAAGAAGAAACAATGAAGGGCATAACTATCGTCGAAAGTTGGGGAAAAAGATGAGAAATCTCATTTCCATTTCATCTCATCTCATTATTACATTTTTTTCAAATTCTTATATAAAATATAATAAACAATTCAACTTTTTCAAATTCTAATTCAATTTTTTTAAATTCTAAAATAATAATAATATTAAAAAATAATATTTTTAACTTTTATCTTAATACTATTTATAAAATTTTTAAAAATTATCATCTTATCTCAACATCCAAACCTAACATAGTGCTGCCTAAAAGTCCATGAATAGCAAGGATAACCTGCTAGAGTGTTCACTTCTCTACAAAGATGAGTAATATTAAAAGAATAGAAATGATGAAACGTAGGATATCATTCCAAATTATGTTTTCAAGGTGATGAAAAATCTTATTAAATCAATTTATTCATCATATTAATTTATGAATTTAATTTTATTAATTACGTCTGCAGCACTTATTTAATAATCAATGTTCCACGAAACTCCTTGGAAAACAAGTAACTCTGGTGATGATAATGCCGACGTATGTCAGAAAATCTATGAAGTCGACGTGTAATTAATGGGCCCTAGGCCCGTAGTAAAATAACATGTAATTCAATTTTGGAAGTCTTCATGGAATACTTTCCGAACTCTTGGAAGACGGAATACTTTCCAAAACCCCATATACTTTTCCAAAACCCCATTTCCAAGAATAACACGCAATTCAATTTTGACTAAAAGATATGGTGGAAGCTGCTGACATATCATTAATGAACCCTAATGATAAAAAAAAGAAAAAAAAGAAAAAAAATCGTCCTAATGATGATATTTGAAAAATATTTAAAAAATATTATTCCCACGTAAACTTTCTATCAAATTTTTTTATCGAATTGTATTGTATTTTATTTATTTATTTATTTTATATTAAGAAAATACTTTTAAATGAATTTATGATTTTTTTATATTTTTAAAAAATATTTAAAGTGATTAAAAAATGATTGAAAATGAGAAAAGAAAAAAAAA
>QEOT01124189.1:121108-141509 GCA_003123785.1 Pterocarya stenoptera | reverse complement strand
TATCTCATTATTATAATTTTCTCAAATTCTCACACAAGATATAACAAATAATTCAACTTTTTTAAATATTAAAATAATAATAATATTAAAAAATAATATTTTAATAATATTTTATTTAACTCATCTCTTTTCACTATCTAAACAAGCTCTCAAGCGGAGATATAGTTGGGCCAGTATGGTCAATCATTGTCAAGAATTGAATCCAAGGCTAAAGCCCATATATGTACGTAGGCTGAATTCAATATGTATCTATTAACTGGTTTGGTCTGTCAAAAGCCTTCCAGCATGATCCGGAAGCGAAAGCAAAATTCCAATGTCACTAAATAAAAAGGAAGATTTTGCTTTTAAGAGGATAAATGTATGTTTTATTCCCAAAAATATTTTATAAAATTAAATTTATAAATTAACATGACTTTATGTGGTGCATCAAATTATAAAATTACTTTTATTATAAAGTAAATCTGACATATTACATGAAACTATGTCAATTTGTAATTTTTTTTTATAGAAAGAACGGAATTCTAATTTTATTGATAAAGTTCTCTTATGATGAAGTAATACCTTGCACAAAAAGAACAAGGAAAGTTAAACATCTTAAATTCCAAAACCAGGCTTTTATGAAAAAAGAAACATTATTAAGAACGAACGAGAATGAAAATACAAGAAGAAACAATGAAGGGCATAACTATCGTCGAAAGTTGGGGAAAAAGATGAGAAATCTCATTTCCATCTCATCTCATCTCATTATTACATTTTTTTCAAATTCTTATATAAAATATAATAAACAATTCAACTTTTTCAAATTCTAATTCAATTTTTTTAAATTCTAAAATAATAATAATATTAAAAAATAATATTTTTAACTTTTATCTTAATACTATTTATAAAATTTTTAAAAATTATCATCTTATCTCAACATCCAAACCTAACATAGTGCTGCCTAAAAGTCCATGAATAGCAAGGATAACCTGCTAGAGTGTTCACTTCTCTACAAAGATGAGTAATATTAAAAGAATAGAAATGATGAAACGTAGGATATCATTCCAAATTATGTTTTCAAGGTGATGAAAAATCTTATTAAATCAATTTATTCATCATATTAATTTATGAATTTAATTTTATTAATTACGTCTGCAGCACTTATTTAATAATCAATGTTCCACGAAACTCCTTGGAAAACAAGTAACTCTGGTGATGATAATGCCGACGTATGTCAGAAAATCTATGAAGTCGACGTGTAATTAATGGGCCCTAGGCCCGTAGTAAAATAACATGTAATTCAATTTTGGAAGTCTTCATGGAATACTTTCCGAACTCTTGGAAGACGGAATACTTTCCAAAACCCCATATACTTTTCCAAAACCCCATTTCCAAGAATAACACGCAATTCAATTTTGACTAAAAGATATGGTGGAAGCTGCTGACATATCATTAATGAACCCTAATGATAAAAAAAAGAAAAAAAAGAAAAAAAATCGTCCTAATGATGATATTTGAAAAATATTTAAAAAATATTATTCCCACGTAAACTTTCTATCAAATTTTTTTATCGAATTGTATTGTATTTTATTTATTTATTTATTTTATATTAAGAAAATACTTTTAAATGAATTTATGATTTTTTTATATTTTTAAAAAATATTTAAAGTGATTAAAAAATGATTGAAAATGAGAAAAGAAAAAAAAACATTTTACCTTTCGAAAGGAATTCTTTGTAAGAATACCATGAGCTGTAGCATGTTCTAAAATATTTTAATTATAAAGAGATTATATAAATAATATTATAAATTAAAGTGATTTGTTATATTATAAATTTATTTTTATTATAAAATCAATCTGATAAATTATATGAATGCACGGTAGATGTTTATAGAATTATTTTTATATAATTTGTTATAACTTGTGACTATTTTGATGCTTTGTTTTCTTCATAACAGTTAGAGGATTAATTTGACTAATTAATTATAAGTTTAGAGGGTGAGATGAGAATTTTGTATTTTATCTTAAAATTTAAAATATTATTTTTTAATTTTAGAATTTGAAAAAATTGAATTAAAATTTAAAAAAATTGTATTAAGATTTGAAAAAATTAAATTATTTATTATATTTTATATAAATTTTTTTTAAAATATAATAATAAAATAAAATAAGATAAATTTTATATAAGATGAAACTTCCAAACCTATCCCTTAACGCAAGTCTCCTTCAAATTCAACTTTAACGACTTAATTTCCTCCTTTGACATATGTTTTTGTTTATACTCTATATATGCCTTAACAATCAAAGATCCTTGACCCCACCACCCCCACCAACTACCCACACGCGACTTTTAGTCAATTTTGATTAGCCATGATGACATTTGTAAAACAAAAATACTATTTTGGCACTTCCTTTATTTTTATTTAATAATTAAAAAAATAATTATTAATATATTGATATATTTTTATATTTTTTAAATAGTGCTACTCTATCGTCTGAGTAACATTGCTCTTTGTAAAAATTAAGTAATCATAAGCGGAGTAAATTAGATCTTATTTGGATAATTTCATCTCATCATATCTAATCATTACAATTTTTTTAAATTTTTAAACAAAATATAATAAACAATTCAACTTCTTCATAATATTAAAAAACTATATTCTAAAATATTTTATTCAACTTTCAACTTAACTCACTATCCAAACCTCTCCTAAAGTTGTTTCATTCACATCTATTTAGGTGCATTTGTATGTTAGAACGATCGATGATTTATGAATAATAATATTTTGTAAATCCTTTTGAGATGTGTTTAAAAGTAAATAAGTTGATATATGTGTTTGAGTGTATGAAGTAGGTTAATTAAGATGGATTTAAATTTTTTATGGAAAATTAAAAAAATAATGAATCTCATCAATAATTAATTTGAGATGGATTGAGATCACTCAACCAACCAAACATAATAGTCAAAGATGGAAACTGAATTTTTTTTTTTTTATTTCAATTTCTGAAATGGTTTTTTTTTTTCAACAAAAGTAAAGGTTTAAAAATTTAAAGAGTTTATGGCACTTGAAAGTAAAATTTGAGAAGTCGAGAGATATAAAAGAATAAATAAATAATAACAGAAAAATTCTATTCATCATCTTCATATAACACAACACATAATTTTTTTTTTTAATTTTTGATTTTTTCTCTTACTAAATATGTAGTGTATGGATGATGAGTATACACATTCCATTAGTTTAGGAAGAATAAAAAAAAATAAAAATAAAAATAATAAAATGTGTAGTGTATAGTGTATGAAGATGATGAGTAGTAAACTCATAATAAAATCTATGAAAATGATTGATGACGCTCATTCTTTTTTGAAAATATGATAAGATGTCTTTTGGAATTTGGTTTTGCAGATTCTTGAAGCTGATTTCTCCTCGCCATTACCAGATTGCACATGGTTGAGTAGATGGGCTCGATAATAACCCTCCATTGCAAATACCAAACGCTGTGGTTTTGGAGATAGATCATTGAGCTCAACTTTGGGGTGTCCCTCTCAGGTATCAAGTCTCGGAGTCTAAGTTCAACCTCTGAAATTATACTTCTTGGTGGGCCAAATAGTCCCTCCTAAAGAGTAGGCAGAACTCACGACTGCAAAGGCCAGCTCAACACAGATCAAAGGACCAATTGCCAAAATGCATCAGTACGGAATTCGAATTCAACTATCGTTAGCGATGATTTAATGATATTACGAGTAGATAATCTTTAGCGCGATATCCGTCTGTGATACTTGTCCAGGGTATTAATTCCCTCCGGCATAACGTTGGATTTAGAGTCCCAACAATCTGCAATCCAACAAATATTGGAGAAGGTCAAGCCATGAGATAAACCTTCTCATCTCATGCCATGAGATAAACCTTCTCATCTCATGCCCAGCCTGTATAAATAGAGGTCAAATAATACACTTGAGATAACTTTAGAACCATTTAAAAATTAAAATACTTTCAACACTCTATACTGACTTAAACATCAGAGATGCTCCCATCACACCAAACCCCTCTCATCTTCTTGTTGCAGGTTACTAGAAGTCGTTAGCAGGAATATGAAACACATCTGTAACACTTACCATACTTGATTTTATCATAACGGATGCAGCCAAGAATCTTACGTACGTCAAAAGGATCAACGACGATCAAGGAGAAGAATGGGTAGGAGTAGGAGCTAATTTGGAAAAAANCCCCCCCCCCCCCCCCAAACCAGCAAAACCTTTTACTGTACTCTCTCTCAAGTGACTGTCGATGCGTAATCACCTATTTCTGTAACCGATCTTTTGGACTTTTGCATAAGCACCATCGATTCAACGAACGCATCTATAGCTAACGCGTTTAGAATCTTTAGATATATTTGCCAAACAGCGGTGCTACTATGTCGGCTAGTGTAATTTATATTTTATTTTTTATATTTTTAAACATATTAATTGACATATTTTTTTAAAAAAATATATACTAATAGTCATTTCTTAATTATTAAAAAAAATTAAAATATATAAATAAATATATGAAAGATCAAAATGGAGAAGTCTCACTTATCAAAAAGTCACGATCGACGGTTTAACCATCTAACTTTCCTGGATTGAATGGTACATTTTCTATGGATTTTCATCATAAGACTCTGGCAATGTTGCAAAAAGTAACCCTGGGAGCAAAAGTCTCTTCCAATGCAATCTTTGCGTAATGTTGTCTCCTGAAAATGGCCATGTTATTGGAATTGACTGCAACTGCCTTCAAATTCCCATGGCGATGACAAATTATCTCATGTTATTTTGTTATGTTTATGCTTCTCGAAATTATATTATTGTACGTACGTTTTAGATTTAATTAGAACGTATACATATATTCAACTGTATACGTTATTTTCGAATAAATTCTGTTCAATAATACCATTTATCACATCACCATTATCATTGATCTTTAAACTCTCACTGTCACCATTATATCTTCAAGTTCTCGCCATTGTTACCACAACTAAACTATATGTAGTCGGAAGTACTGTTGTCACCCCCATCGATCACCACACCATCCAATGTCTATGCTGGTTGCTCTTAATTTTTCAGGGCCAAGCTATATATGAGTTTATATTCTAAAAGGACTAGTCGATAATACAATTAGAACCCTATTAAACCAATTATAAAGGACAAAAACTTTCAATTCTCAAGTAATATAAGATCTCATACATCACCTAGATACCATTATCACTCACTATGTGCATGGTATCACAAATGGACTCTAATACCATTTTGTAACATTTTGTGGGAGACTCAAAGTACCACATATGAGACTATACTCCAAAAGAAGTAATCAATTATACAATTGATCAAACTCCACTGAACCCATTATAAAGAATGAGAGCTTCCCATTTCCAAAAAAGGTAAGATCCAATACATCATATTCCACCCTTTCCTCCCGCTTTTGGAAACCGTCTCCATGCACCATTGTCCTATTAAGAAATAATTAATAATGCTATATATATCTTTATTTTTTTTCAAGAGATAAAATTAATTGTCCCTAAAAATTGTAAGAAAACACAAAATTCCCAATTCTAGAAAAATTAATTTGTTAAGAAATGATAAATATATTAAAAATAAAAAATAAAAAATACAGTAGTAATTTTCTTATCATTCAGTTTCTCATGATGTTTTTTCTTAGTTTTTATTTGAGAATATAAAACTGTTCATATATATATATATATTTTTTGTATTTGATTGCAGATTGATTTATTTTTATTTTATATCTGTTTTTTCTTTCAAATTTCTGAGTTAGGGAGCAAACTACAATTTATTGATGATCTGGGAGTAATTACAAACTGAGTGATAATTTGAGCTTGTTTCTTTTTTCATATAAACTACATATTTTGGAATAAACATAACAAGTAAATACGGCATATATATGCACTATATATATAATTATTACAAATTATATATATAGTGAAATCATCTCAATCATCCAATTATTACAAATTTCTCATCTAATTATTACAAATTTCTCAAACTTTCGAAGAAAATATAATAAACAATTCAATTTTTTCAAATCTCAAAATAAAAATAATATTTTAACAATATTTTATTCAACTCTCATCTCATCTCATCTGATCATTTCAATTCACTATCTAAAACAGGCCTTACTGTATATTCATAATAAAGTAAAGTTTATTTTACTGTAAAGTATATCTAGCTAACATGTTAGTTTTAATTTCATTAATTCATGAACTTCACTTTTATAAGAACTATGTGTGAATTGACTATTTCTCCTAGCAAATAATATATACTCTTCAACATGCAAAAGCACTCGAGGGAGAGATCAGAGTGTGTATTGATCTGAAAATGATAAATGAAGCCACGACACAAGTTGGAGACAGGCCCCAATTCATGCGTTGAAGTTTGACGTGTTGAAGCTTGGAGGCTAAGCTTTTGTTGCGTGGCTTCTTTGAGAAGCTTTATTACGGCATGTCGGCTACTACAAGCAACGACAGATAATATAAAGGAAGATACGTTTATCTACAAGCGTGTTCTTTTTCCATACGTTGCAATTGCCAACCCGGCCTCCACCAATAGAAGGCCTAGACTTACCAATTCAACACAATATAGTTTCGTTTGTTTTCAGAGATGAGATGAGTTTGAAAGAGTTGAATTATTTATTTTATTTTGTATTGAAATTTGAAAAAGTTGTAATGATTAGGTAAAAGAATATGAGATGAATTTGAAAAAATTGAATTGTTTATTTTATTTTGTATTGGAATTTAAAAAAGTATAATAATGAAATTGAGATGAGATGAGATGAGAGTTTTCCGAAAACAAACAATCTTTGATAAAAATATTTATTTTATTGTTATTTCTTTTTGGATTAACTTCAACATAAAATTCGCATTTGAATCTTTCTCAGGAAGGCAGACAGTCGATTTTTCCTTTAAAGGAAAAGGGAGAAAAGCGAGAAAAGCGAGAATGGGAAGGAAAGCGCCGCCTTACTCACGCGTTATTTTGGTTGATTTGTGGCGCCCCGTCAGTGGAAATCATATATCAACAGCGATAAGAACTCATGCATGACGTAAAATGCCAAAAATGGAGTCTGGCTGAGTTGTGATAGCCTTGTCTCGCATAACTGGAGCATTAACCGATAAATTAATATACATTGGATCGAAGAATTAACGCAGCAAGTTTTTCTGTAAACACCAGCCAAAACAAGCACGCACAGAGAGAGAGAGAGAGAGAGAGAGAGAGAGATGATTCCTTGCTTGGCATGAGAAGAAGTCTACGTGACGGAAGGGATTAGCTAGGAAGAATATACAGGTTGTTGGTGTAATATGCCTTGTTATTTTCATTTTTGGAAAATACCGGATTCATTTTTGTTGGTTCGTACGTACATTTCCCAAGTTTTTACTTACAACAGCTTTGAGTAGACTCTAGGTGGACACTGCATCTGAAGCTCCCATCTCTCACTCTCTCTCTCTCTCTCTCTCTGAAGAGGTGAAATGTCTCCATGGGAATCCGGTTGCCTCCTATCCACTCTAGCTAACGGCCCTTTTCACATCCGTTTGTTTTCATATCTCTTATCAATTTATTTTATTTAATCATTATAATTTTTTTAAATTTTAAAATAAAAATAATATTAAAAAATTTATTTTAATAATATTTTTTTTCAACTTTTAATTTTAATTTCAATTCTTTTCATCTGACCTTAAAAAATGAACGAAAGGTTAAAGTCATTATATAAGCTCAACATTCTTTAGACACAAACTAGCTGCGTTTGGATGCTAAACTCATTCCAACTCATCTCAACTCATCTCAACTCATCATTATACCTTTTTCAAATTTCAATACAAAATATAATAAACAATTCAAATTTTTCAAATCTCAAAACAACTTTAATATTAAAAAATAATATTCTAACAATATTTTATTATCTCAACTCAACTCACTTCAACATCCAAACTCACCCTCGTAAAAGGATAAAATAATAAATAAATAAATAAACGTACCAAACCGCCATTATCCTCTCCTTGCGTGTGGTAGTACCGTCTCCACACGAGCATAACCAAAGTACTTGACGTGCAAGCAACCTTAACTATTAATTCGAGAGATCTTGCTTTCCCTTCTCTTATAGCCTTCGTTCTCATAGCTAGAGTTCTCTTTGTTCTGTCTGAGGAAGGTCAGCCCCCAAGAGCAAATAAGAACAACACAAATTAATCGTAGGAAAGGGTGAACTAAATTCCTTCCCTGACATCAAGAAGAAGGTGGTAATTAATTTATTATAAGGGAAACGTGCCTAAAAGTGGCGACTGATCTTGCTTTCCTTCGATCCTCTCCCTCTTCTTTCTTTTTTATTCTTTAATTTTGGGTTTTATTCTTTTTTAATTATCCTATTGGGTATTCTCGTATAGAGTTCGCTCTATTCAGGAGAAGTAGTACCGGAGGAAACAAGACGGCAAATCCAGTTATGGGATATTGGGCCTGAGAGCAAAACCGGAGAGATGACATGGTGCAATGATTCAGACGATGAGATCAGGGCTCTTCAGATAATCACGTCTACTACTCCACAAGAGAGCAATGTTCTCGACACGAAAACGGATGAGGTCCGGACCATAACATGCCCATCATGTGGCCATGACATCGAATTCCAAGATCAGGTATATTTGTTTTTATATGAAAAATATAGGTTTATATATATATATCTTTCAGCCTATATATGTTTGTCCTTTTATATTTCCTTAAGTTTTCATATATATATATATATATATTTGTTTTGTTTATTTCATGACCAAGTATTATACTTATGTTTGTCATGGACAATTAATGTGAATTAGACGGGAATTCATGATTTACCGGGACTACCAGCGGGGGTTAAGTTTGATCCGACAGACCATGAGATTCTTGAGCATTTAGAGGCAAAGGTGCTGTCTGATACGCGGAAGCTTCATCCTCTTATTGATGAATTCATCCCCACACTCGAGGGAGAGAATGGAATTTGCTATACTCACCCGGAAAAGTTGCCAGGTGATTCTTGGTTATACCCTAGCTAGGTTAGCTCGCTATTTATCACATGCATATATTATTCTCTCATGATCACGTAATTAAATGACAATTAATATATAAACATTGAGTCGAGAACTCTGTTACGGAACTAATTATTAATTTAAGAATTCGTTCTTCTGGAGGGCACTCGAGATATATACGGAAGAAAGTTACGTACTTGAGAATGATTGCCACCTCGATCTCTTTAATGAAGAAGAAGAAAAACTAACCAGGAGATTGGAACAAACTAGCTTTGCACACAAAGTACTCAAAATCTAAGCCATTTGTATTGCTATATATGTTTTTATTTGAAAATATGGAAATCTTCTCTGCTGAGGATACGTCTCCATGCATTCGGAGATGTCATTTTGAGAGAAACGTAAAAAACATGCACAAGGTGGATTGCTCACCTATCTTAACCAAAGAATAATTTATGTATGTTAGAAGCAAAAACTTAAGTCGGCTATATATAATGAGTATTCCTAGCTGACACGTATTAGACTTGAAGCAACCATTCCGGCCTGGTCGGATTTAGAAACGGTTCATTTCATCTCATCATTATAATTTTTTTAAATTTTTATATAAAATATAATAAATAATTTATTTTTTTAAATTTTTATATAAAATATAATAAATAATTTAATTTTTTTAAATTTTAAAATAATAATATTAAAAAATAATATTTTATTCAATTTTTAATTTTATTTTAAAATTATTTCCTATCATTTTACTATTTAAACCCGCGTTTGTCATTTACGGTCTAGCTAGCAGCTGAAAGATCATGCATGTTGCACTTTCACTTCTTAAAATTTCAAATAGTTCCACCTATATTTTTAGGGTTTTCTAGCGGCCTTTGTCGTCTTTCAACTTCTACAGGCTTCTGTATTGAAAAACTAATGCCGATGCTTGCTCTGGCTGTTTTTCAACGTCATTAATTAATTCGCTTGAATTTCGAAGAGCAGCTTCATGAATGGCATTAAAATAAAAAGAAAAAAACAAAAAAAAAACACGAGGCCACGGCCTTGCGACGACACCAAAGAACTCTATCGACTTTCACGAAAGACACTATTTGAATTTCTAACTGCGCCCAATTACTTTGCTTATTCGTTCTCGTACGTACATGCTCTGGTAGAAGTCGCGCGCTGCCAGAAAAATAATAAATGTGAGATATGCAGAGTTGCAAATCATTTTTTCTTTTGATGGTATATATCTGATCATTTTGATATTCTCTGTGCTTCTAAGTAGTATTTTAATTGCTGATCATCAATGCCAACTCTCTTAATAAGAAAACTCTCTTATGAAGTATTCTTGGTGTAGGAGTCGGCAAAGATGGCCAAATCCGTCACTTCTTTCATCGACCCTCAAAGGCATACACGACTGGAACTAGGAAACGCAGGAAGGTCCACACTGATGAAGATGGGAGCGAAACCAGATGGCATAAAACAGGCAAGACTCGGCCAGTTTTTACTGGGGGCGCGGTTAAAGGGTTCAAAAAGATCCTAGTTCTCTACACCAACTATGGCAGACAAAGAAAGCCTGAGAAAACAAACTGGGTGATGCACCAATACCATCTCGGCAATAATGAGGAAGAGAAAGACGGGGAATTAGTGGTTTCAAAGGTTTTTTACCAAACCCAGCCTAGACAATGTGGTTCGAGTATTAAGGATCCGTTTGACACACGCTTGAAGAACCAAAGTGCGCATGATAACAGTCTTTTACCTAAGAATGCTGCCTTTGTGGGGTACGACAATCCTTCTTTTATCAACTATGACCAAGGGGGCCATCATAGGGAAATCACACCACAACTAATTCCCAACTTGGTTGTCCAAGGTGATGGGTCTTCGTTTTTTCGATTAGCTGCAGATACAAGCAAAGGAAAATTCGAGAGAAAATAGTGAATATTGGATGAGATCATAGTAATCATGACAACTACTCCTAATATGGCTGCTGCTATCAATAGTACTGTATAATATTAGTCTCAAATAAGTTATTAGATTGAGATTTCAATAAGCTAAATGCAGGATTCCGAAACATGGGGATAGAAGATTAATTTGACCATAAGTAGCAGTACTACAGTTCTTGAAGTTCTTTTGTGCAGGGAAGGAATATACTATTGGCGTTCTATTTTTTTGAACCGTACAGATCGAGGTGCATGCATGCTTCCTGCTGCAGCGAACATGCATGCATTCATACGTTACTATGATACAGGTTTTAGTTTCATCAATATTACGTTCATGATCTATATATGTACGGTTTGTTCTTTTCAGACACTTTTGACTGATTTGATTATACATACGGACGTACGGACGTACGTACCGCTCTCTATATTAAACTTTTGGCTGTAAACGTGCCGTGATAATCCACTGTTACAGTACCGTTTATATATGATGAGTATTTTTCATAAAGATATTAGTTGTTAGTTTAATTTTCTTGTCGAGTGAGAGAACGTTTCATCAGGTCCAAGAAGTTCTTCCTAGCATGTTCATATGATCAAAGCTTTTGTTTCGTTGGTTATGTTCCATGATATACCCTGTCAAACTCTAATTTGGTGAATACTGAATAGCTACCAACCAGCTATAGCACATCATACGCCAGGAAGTGGAAACTTGAAATGAAGCGTAAGATCAAACGCGGATATGGGTTGACGCGGCATAAACTAATTTGAATGATCCACGAATACGTGGGCTTCGTGCCAAAACGAGCTGGGGGAGGGGAAGCTTCGGCTTCCTCTTCCCCTTTCCTCTCCTCCCTCACTACCGTCGTCTTCGACGGTTTTTTTGTATTTTTGTATTTTTGTTGTTTTACAAGTTTTGGCCGAATAAGGAAATGTGGTCGATTCGAACTCCTCTAGTGGAGTTTTCCTACACTCGTGCCACCGGACGAACTCTCGCCCGCCTGTCTTGCAGCCGTCCAGTTAGACCCCCACATAAGGTGGCCTCTAAAATCACGGCACATGTCCTAGCCCTGTCCGGGGCATGCCCCTTGATCATGCTACAAGCATGCCTTGGCCCGTGTCTTGTCACACACGGGACGCCCAGCATGCCCATGGACCAGCCACATGCATGCCTTGGCCCGTGCCTTGACATGCATGGGGCGCCCAACATGCAAGCCATGCGCACCCACATGCGCGCGCCACGCCTCGGACACAGTGAGGTTAGTGGCCATGCGCACGACCATGCGCATGCCCACGCAAAGCACGGCCTTGCGCACGCATGCAGGTCTCACGGCCCAGCGCCTACACACAGGCCGCATGGCCCTGTGCACGCACGCAGCCCGCGTGGCCATGAGCCCCAACCGTGGCCGCACGGCCATACGCACACCCACCAGGCGCACGCCCAGCCAGCACACTCCTATGCGTGCACCCATGCAGCACATGCAGCCGGCCATGCCCCCAGCCGCATGGCCCTCCTGCCGCACGCCAGCGAGATTAGTGGCATGCCATTCAGCGCACGGCTCCAGCCCGTGCCATGCAGAGCAGGTCAGTGGCATGCCCACCAGGCATGCCATCCAGCGCATGGCTTCAGCCCATGCCTTGCAGCTGGCTCACATGGCTAGCCACCAGCAGGCCGAACATGTCTCCATGCCATGCCCACCAGCCGGCCCATGCATGGCATCATGCCATGCACCACAGCTAGCCATGCCGAGCCACCTAGCCATGGACCAGATCGTAGATCAACATGCACCACTCTAGCCAAACCCTTGGCTCATGCATGCCACGGCCATGTGGCCCATGCCACTATCTTATTTATGTTATTTATTTTATTTATTTATTTCTTTTATTACAAATGGATATTTTGGGAGTTTCCAAGTTGTAACCTTTATAAATAGGACCCTTAGTCATTTCTTTCACATCTTTTGACAAATTGACTAGAGTGAGGACATTGTTGAGAGATCATTTCGGTACTAGATGCTTGGACTCTTTTGGGTGCAATTCATTGAATCCCAAAGAAAAGATTACTCCATGTAATTCATTGAATTGGAGTAATCCATCTATCTTATTTATCAACTTAGTGCAATTCATTGAATCCAAGTTGATTATCTTTATTTTTGTTCTTTAATCAATATATAAGGTTTATTTCAATCTTGGTGCACATTGTGAATTTTTGTTGAATTGCTCATTGTTCATCTGAGTTCATCATTGTTCTTGAGTGTTTATATTGTGTTCTTGGTGATCTTCACATTTCGGCTCATCCAATCCATTGCACCACATAATTTCGACCACCACCCTTGTTTGTCAACTTTTCATAATTGATCCCTCTCCTTCCACCTAGCCCTAGCCGAACACACTTACCTTATCCATCCAAGTCAATTTCGGCCAACTCCTTCCTTATTGGAGTGCCTTAGCCGATCCCCACACTTGCCATAATAGGATTTCCATACTTGGAAGCCCTAGTTGACTCATTCCATACACTTGGCCGGCCACCTATCTATCCACAAGCACATCCCTAGTTTTTAGGAAACCTTCCTAAAAACACTCACTTGCTTGTTCAGCCAAGCCTTGGCCGCCCCTCACTTTTGCCCTAGCTCCCAAACCCTAATCCTAAACCCTAACCATCCATCATCCTATCCAAACCCTAAACCCAAGGTTATAGGTGGCGCCATCCTAGCTCCACCCTAGTGCCATGCACCCTACCCCATTGTGAGCCACCTAAGCACTTAGCCATTTTTTTCAAATTCTAATACACTCATCCTAGCCTAAACACTAACCTCACCTTGTCCACATTGTCACCATAGCCATCTTTGATCGTGAACCAAGCAAGAGAAGAGCTTGAAGTCGGTCAACCAAAAGAGATCATAGCCGAGAAGGACATAGTGTTTAGGGACTTGACCGGGATTCCTAACACGTCCGCTTTGGGCCCCATTTGGAGCTGCGCATCGCTCCCACGCGCGGATTATAAAGAACGCCTGGCATACGCGAGCCACCACTTATCACACCGTGTCGGAGCCTTGTGCGGCAGCTTAGGGCCCAGTACACCGGCACTGTCTTGATTGGCCGTTTGGCTTCCTCCCAGAGTGGCGCGTGACTTTCACGCGCCAACACCGATCCTGTTGTTGCATTTTTTTTTTCCGTTTCAGTTGCTCTGTTTGGTGGTTGTTTGTAGTGTTTGTTTTGGTTGGGATTTTGGTTGTAGGAATCTGTAGTTCCGACTTTAGGTCGGTCTGTTTATGTTGGAGTTTTTGGTTCTGTTGGTTTTTTTTTGTTAGAATATAAGGTGAAATAGGCTAATGGACTTATGTCCATAGCTTTTGTTAGTTATTTCTCCTCCTTTGAATGATGGAGTTTGGCAGTTTACTTCTCTTCTTTTGGAGGATGGAGCAGATACTCTCTGAGAGTCTCTGGTTTAGACAATGCCGTCGCACGTACGGGAAGCTTTGATCAGAATTTAGTTGGCTTGTAATTTTGAGTCGTAGATGTAACTCCTTTTGGAATGAATGAAATTATGTCTATTTCTTATAAAAAAAATATATAAAGATTTTGAATTCAAATCCTGACTCTACACTTTATCCCATTTCATTAAATATTTCATGTATTTGGTTTACTTCTTGAAAGGTGTTAAGATATAAAATAAATAATAAAATTTATTTCTTCCCATTAGTTTAAATTCTTGGACAAATGGTACTGATTTTACATTAACAGTATAAAAATAAAAGGAATCAAGATTTGAATCCCTTTTATTTAGATTAATTTTTCTTAACGTTTCTAAAAAAAGACCGAATATTTTATTAAGGTGTCATTTGGATACTGAATTGAGATGAGATGGGTTGAGATAAAAGTTGAATAAAATATTGTTAAAATATTATTTTTAATAGTATTATTGTGTTAAAATTTAAAAAATTTAAATTATTTATTATATTTTGTATGAAAATTTGAAAAAATTGTTGAGATAAAATATGATAAGATGAGATGAAACAATTCTTATATCCAAACGGGGCCAAATGAGCACTCTCTCTCTCCCTCTCTCATGAGCTACTGTTTCCCTTTTTCCAGCACTTCTCGCCGGAATTAGCTTTTCTTTTTTCTTCTTCCAGATCTCTTTACTAATTATTCACTCCCTTTATTCTTTTCTTCCTTATCTCGCGATGGATTTTAGTAGGAAGTTTTCCATTGATTCTAAATTTTTTTACTTTCATCGTGAAAATGATAAGTGGTGGAGGATCACTGAGAAAATTCACAAGGTTAAGTTTATTACATCGGATGTTTTTGTTGTGGAATGGTTGGCCAATGTAGTGTCAACTTGTGGTGCGTCGGTTAGTCTGCCAGAATTCTATAAGTCCAGACGAATTGGGAATCAGGTGTTGATTGCCCAGCACTACCATAACAAATATGGTCATTTTCAGTTGCTGCCTGAATACGAAAAAGAGGTGAGGCGTGGTTTATCACCATCCCGGAAGGATTGAAGGGTGAGGGATAAAGGCAATTTGCTGCAATGTTGAAAGAGGCAGTCTCCAAGTCCCCTATTTCGGGCGTGAAAAACAGGGCAGGTTTCAGAGGAACACCTCGTCTTCTCATGCTCAAGTAGTGTTGGGTCTGAAGAGGTCCTTTGCAAAGATAGTGAAGAAGCCGTCCTCTTCTTTAGAGGCTCATGATATCTCGAAGGGCAAGCGGACTATTCGTGGGGTGTATGGTGGGAAGGTGGTGCAGACAGAATTCAATCCTCCCAAGTATGACTTTTGGGTTTCCAAGGGTGTCAGGGGCTGGAGAGGGTTTGTCTTTGTAGTCCATGTAGTGCACATTACTGAACATAAGGGATAAAATCAATTTTGTGTTAAGTTGGGTGAAAATGAGCTTTGGCTCAATGAAGGATGGAGCGAGTTGCGAGTCTGGAATAGGGGATAAGTAGGGACTTAATGACAGCTGGTTGGTCTCTACGGGCCCAAAGTTGGGTGAGGATAAGAAGGGTAAGCAAAAAACTGGGTTGGGCCTGACAAAAAGCCCGTTACACGTTTGGCTTGCGAAGCCCCATATCGGGCCTATTTCGGGGTTATCGGGCGTGAAGCCTTCATCCCCACCTGCAGCACCGACTGTCAATTCTCCGTTGTCAGGATCGGCAAAGACCTTGCCGACGGAGCTAGTAGACTCTTCGAAGAGTGCGCCAACACCGAAAATGTTGTCGGAATTGGAGGATGGGGAATTTATGCCTAACTTAGAGTATCAGACAGTGGTGGAGGAGCATATAGTTGTCCATCAATGTCTCTAATCCCATATTGAGGAGTTCACATTCCGTAGACCCTGCCTCGTTGGTTGTTCAACCTTTATTTCCAATGGAGGCTTTATAGCGTACGGGGAAGGAGATTAAAGCATTTTCACAAATGATGCTTAACTCTGATATGGAGCAACAAGGTGCGGATGGGGAGGTTTCTATGTTCCAAACCTGCAATTGGTTTCAAGCGAAGGGGATTATGCTAATGGGAGTAATGATGACTAGATTCTTATACATGCTCTCCCCCCTCATGTGTTGTGTTAGATTGGGTTCTAAAAAAGGTAGAGGAGATACATGTGTGTTGAGATTTCTTGTGATGGCTTCGAAGGACAATTCAAGGCTTTTCTTATAGCCATTAAATCTGGACATTCCTCGGTTTTGAAATCTAATTCTAAAAAAGAAAGGGAGCTAAGGAGACTAGAATGCTCTATCAATTATGATATCAAGAAGGGAAGTGGAGGAAGGGACATATTGAAAGGGAGGGGATCTCACCTTTTTTTTTATGAAACCTAAGATTCATTCTTTGAATGTCAAGGGACTTAATGACCCTAACAAACGTTCCGTATCAAGTCTTTGTTACGTAATTGGAAGGTTAACATAGTTTGTTTACAAGAAACAAAGGTACACTTCATTGATAGACGTTTAATTCGTAGCTTGTGGGGTTGTCCCTTTGTGAGTTGGGCTTATTTGGCGTCTTCAGGAGCTTCGGGAGATGTCCTTTTGATGTGAGACACATGGGTGGTGGAGTCCTTGCATGAATGTATTGGGAATATTACTGTAGCATGCTTATTTAAAAATATAGAGGATGGATAGTAGTGGGCCTATGTAGGCGTTTATGACCCAAACTCACATAGAGAAAGGAGCCTATTGTGGGAGGAATTGGCTAGTTTATACTCTCTTTGGGACATTATGTGGTGTAAGAGTGGAGATTTCAACATTACTCAATTCCCGAGTGAACGTTTAGGTAATTCTAGCTCTTCCCTTGATATGGAAGATTTTTCTGAACTTATTTTTTACTTGGATCTCTTGGACCTTCCTCTTGTGGGGGGCGTCTCTACTTGGTCTAATGGTCGTGGCTGGTTGAGATTGGATTGCTTTATTGTTTCCCCTTCTTAGGAGGCATATTATCCAGAATTATGTCAAAAGAGATTGCCCCGGGTGTGTTCAGACCATTTCATTTCTTGTTGGACAGTGGTGGCATTCATGGGGTCAAATGTATTTTAAATTTAAAAATATATGGTTAGAAATTGATGACTTTGTTGATAAGGTTAGAAGCTGGTGGTCATTTTATCAGTTCACAGGTACTCCTAGCTTTATTCTTTCTAGTAAGCTCAAAGCTTTGAAACTTGATTTAAATGAGTGAAACACAGAATTTTTTGGGAATATCAATGGCCAGAAAAATTCTCTTTTGGAAGAGTTGCAGGTTTTGGAGTTTGGAGAAGAAGATGGGGTCCTTTCAAATGAGGCATTTTTTAGGAAAAAAATTGTGGTGGCCTACCTTGAGAGGGTTTTATTGATGGAGGAGATCTCTTAGCTGTAAAATTCAAGGGCCCTTTGGTTGAGTGAAGGGGATAAATGTACAAAAAAAATTCATAATATGACCAACTCGCATTGCAGGAACAATGCCTTTGAAATGCTTCATTCTGATGCTTGTGAGATCTCTTTTCCCCCTGAAATTCAGGATCTTATTGTGCATTATTATGAAGACCTTCTCTCCGAATTTGCTTCTTGGAGGCCTAAGCTTGATGTGATGGTTTTTTACTCTCTTGATCCACTTAGTGTGAGATGGTTGGAGAGACCATTTGATGAAGACGAGGTTTTTTAGGTGGTTAGTGTGATGGCTAAAGATAAAGCTCCTGGACTGGATGGTTTTTCAATGGCCTTCTTCCAAGTTTGCTTGGAGATTGTGAAAGAAGATGCGATGTAGGTTTTTCAAGAGTTTTTCTCTTTTAAAGAGTTTGAAAAATCTCCTAATGTCACCTTCATTGCTCTAATTCTTAAGAAACTCAGGGCCTCTGAACTCAAGGATTTTCGACCTATTAGATTTGTGAGTGGGGTTTATAAGATAATATCGAAGGTTCTTGATAATCAAATAAGCAAGATGATGGAACAAATGATCTCTAAGCCTCAGAATGCATTTGTTCAGGGTAGAAGAATCCTTGATTTGGTGCTTATTGCTAATGAATGCCTTGACAGCCAGCTGAGGGAGGGCACCCTATTGTCCTTTGTAAGCTAGATATGTAAAAAGTTTTTGATCATGTGAATTGGAGGATTTCCTATTCTATTTGCTTGAGAGATGCGACTTTGGGGCAAGGTGGTGTTTATGGATTAGGCATTGTGTTTCAACTCCCCAATTCTCAGTTTTGGTCAATGGTAATCTTGCTGGCTTTTTCCATAGTTCAGGTGGATTGAGACAGGGGGACCCTTTATCTTCCTTCCTTTTTGTCATTGTTGTGGAGGCGCCGGGTCGGACGAGTGGAGGCTGCTGTAAATGGGGATTGATATCTAGCTTTTCAATTGGTAATGAAACTAACGGGTTTATTACTCTTTCGCATCTACTTTTTGCAGATGACACCATCATGTTTTGTGATGTGGATTGTGGCCATATTCAAGCATTAGGGGTTGTACTATTATGCTTTGAAGCTGTTTTGGGACTTAAGGTGAATCTAGGCATGTCCGAGTTGGTTCTAATGGGGAGGTGCTCAACATCAATAGCTTGGCAAGATTGTTGGGCTGTAAGATTGCCTTACTTCCTATGAAATATTTGGGTCTCCCATTGGGGGCGCCTTTAAAGGCTCGTGCTATTTGGGATGGGGTCGTCAAGAAAGTTTAAAGAAGGTTGGCTGGTTGGAAGTGTCTTTACTTATCTAAAGGGGGTAGACTCACTCTTTTGAAGAGTATTCTCTTTTCTCCCTACTTATTTTCTATTGTTGTTTCCACTATCCACAAGAGTGGCAAACCAGATTGAGAAGCTATTTCGTGCTTTTCTATGGGTTGGTGTGGGCGAAGCTACTAAGTTCCATATCGTTAGTTGGAATAAAGTTTGTACTCCCATTATTGTTGAAGGGCTAGGTGTTCGTAATTTGATGGCCTTCAATAAGACTTTATTGGGAAAGTGGCTATGAAGATATCAATTGGAATGCGAGTCGCTTTGGAGGGAGATCATAGATAGAAAGTATGGTAGTGCATGGGGGGTTGGTGTTCTAATGCCATTCGGGGGACTTATGATGTATGGCTTTGGAAGTTTATTAAAAATGATTGGGAGAGTTTTGTTAGTCATGTGAACTTTGCTATTGGTGAAAGATCGAGGATCCATTTCTAGTTTGACATTTGGCGTGGTGAGCGAGCTCTCAACAGTATGTTTCCAGCTATTTTTGGATTGGTTTCAAATAAGGCTAATGTTGTTTTAGATCTGTTTTCTTGCTTTAATGATGTGATTCAATGGGATATTTATTTAACTCAAGCAGTTCAAGATTGGGAGATTGATGAGTTTCAATTTTTTAGCTTTTATACTCACTGAGGACTAATGGTAATGCCATTGATAGGATGTTTTGGACTTTGAAGTGGAGCAGAAAATTCATTATTTGTTCGTATTATAAGCTATTGTCTTTTCAGGATAGTCCTTCCTTTCCTTGGAGGTGTATTTGGAGGTCACATGTCCCTTCTAAGGTGGTTTTTTTCATTTGACCAGCTTCTCTTGGGAAAATCTTGATGTTAGACAATTTAAGGAAACAAGGTATTATTGTTATAGAGTAGTGCTATATGTACAAAAAGAATGGAGAAACATTAGATCATCTCCTTTTGGATTGTGAGGTGGCAAGGACTTTGTGGAATGGTGTTTTTTGCAAAATTGCTTGGATTGGGTGATACCATCGAGAGTGGTTGAACTACTTGCTTATTGGAACTACTTGCTTGGGATTTATGGTTGTTCTCAAGAGGGTGGGGCGTGGAAGATGATCCATCCGTGTCTTATGTGGTGTATTTGGATGGAAATGAATAATCGATGTTTTTTTTTTATTTTTGTTCTTTAGAACAAATTTGGAATTTTTTTGTTCATTTCTTATTGTCTTGGTTTTCAGTTTTAGAAAATAACGGTCTTTCCGTTCATGATTTTTTGATGTCACTTTCTGTTTTCTAGAATGTATTTAGGTGTTTTTTTTTTTTTTTT
>QEOT01124189.1:90277-108870 GCA_003123785.1 Pterocarya stenoptera | reverse complement strand
CTTCTTCTCTCTCTCTCTCTCTCTCTCCCTATCCCCGTCCAATTTGTTGTGTAGTACTTTAGAAATGATGTTTTTACTAGTTTATGATACATTTTATTGTGGATTTGTTGTGTATTTTACTATTATGTTATGGATTTGTAATTTTTGTGGATTTGTGATTTTTTTTTTTTTTTTTTTTTTTTACGACTAGGATAGCTATGGTGGGCGGTGGACGGAGGGGTGGATAGACTAGGAGTTTTTCACCTCTCCTTGGCACAGATACGAGAGGCCTCGCCCCCGGTGTGGGAGGGGGGCTGGGGATCCTAGGGGGAAACCCCACCCTTCGCCTGGGGGGTGCTGTAAGGGACCACCCCCACTCCGAGCATGGGCAGGTAGCACATTTATTTATATAGTACAATTTAATTTAAAAGATAAACTTTAAATTTTATTAATAAAATCTTGTTATTTAAATGATGTGGATGATACGTTTTACACATTGATTTGTGTTGTAAATGGTCAATATGATTTGTTTCTATATTTTAACAGTATAATTTCGCACTTTTTATCATACAAAAAGTAAGATCACACTTATGAACTTCAATTACGTGAGTAATGAATGTTATTTGTGATATAAGGATGTAATATTCGTGAGATTTGAGAAATGGCTAGTGTTTGTCTACCACAAAAATACTGTTACGTTTGTGGTGTCATGAGCAGCATCACTTAATTATGTAATTAATGTCCAACATGAAAAGTAATTACCAGTCAACAACGTAAGCAATATATCCTGATTGTTTCTTAATCCGAATTGATGTACAATCAAATGTCCAAATCAATCACCTGCATCCTCCAAATGAGAAGAGAGTTTTGCTCGGAATTGCTAGCTAGCTAACGTGACAGAGTTGAAGATTCTGGTCATGCAACCCGGATTGATGTTTGAATAAATCATGAAAAATAAATAAATAATGATATATACATTTGCTCAACCATTTTGAATAAAAAAAATATTATTATTTAAAAAAAATTTGTGAATTCTATATTTATATAATTTTTTTGAAAAAAAATTATATGATATTTATGCACTACACGATTAGAAATATTATTTATTAAAAAAAAAAGGGAACGAACTTTCCTATGATCATAATATTGGAGAAAATCATTCCTACAAAAGATGGTAAATACTGGGAGTAAAACAATACAAAAATCATGTGCCGTTCGGACTTGAGAAAGAAACATCCAAAACGACAGCATCTTGCCATCTTACTCCATATTTAAAAAAGAAGCTACCTATGATTATAAATGGCAATGCTAACATGGCGACCGAGCTCGTAAAAAAGCTCTCCCAATATTGAATGTTTCATTTTTCTCTCCAAGTACTGCTGCTCACGTACTCAAAACCATCAAACGAGCTGCCCAACTTTGGCCTGATCTCGGCCTCCGGTTGTTTCTGTCTTCCATTTATTTCTTCATCATCTAGTTCTACTGCCACCAATTCAGGGTCGTGATCTGATGGGGGATCAAATTCTACGGAGCATCTTGCGTCAACACCGAAAGACGGTGAAGTGTCCAGAGAAGTTTCAAGCGAGGCGTCTAAGGAAAGGCGTGCAGGGAAAATATTTGTGTTCCTCGAAGCAAGGTTTTTCTTTGCGTTCACTCTCCATTTTTTCAGACCATGAACCACACCCTCGGTGAAAACATCTTTCCTCATTGACGTGCCCATCTGTCGCACATATTCGACGTGCATTTGTGAGGGTCACTATCATATCATCTGATATACTATTTTGGTTCCAAAAAGGCAAGAAAATTTATATTCGCAAGCTTCTGTGAACATTAACACACTATTAAAGTTTTAGTTTGTACATGAAATCGTGCCATTGGTACTAACTTGCGTGTAGAAATATAAGAAGGAAAATATTAATATTTGTACCTTTTTGTTGACTATGTCACTGGAAAATGA
The DNA here is from genome assembly GCA_003123785.1 of Pterocarya stenoptera. Classification (NCBI taxonomy): domain Eukaryota; kingdom Viridiplantae; phylum Streptophyta; class Magnoliopsida; order Fagales; family Juglandaceae; genus Pterocarya; species Pterocarya stenoptera. Next base: position 106,934 of record QEOT01124189.1, on the reverse strand, counting down.
GTAGATACAGCTAAACGTGATATATAAGATCGAAAAGTTACTTCTATTAATAGAATAGATTTAACGTAAAATAAAAAATATGTGAATTTATTTTTATAAAATATTTATTTTTGTAAGTGTAACACTTCTCAAACCTTAAAGAAAAATGTTTGAGCCACCGATCAAGAAAGGTACGTAACCCTGCATTGTAATGATAGTATTTTATTTCTTCTTACTTAATGTACGTTAAGAAAGAAAGTTTTTTTTAATGAGTTTATGATTTTTTTTAAATGTTTAAAGGGGCTTAAAAAATATGCAATTTGGACTATCGATGTAATACCGGGTCACTTTTCTCGGTCGCTCTAGCATTGTCCAACTTTAAAATGTAGTTGGATAAAAGACTCAACGTGGATTAATAATTGGCAACAAAAGAGTCAACGTGGTTTTGAATATATTACCTGCGTGACCAAAGCATAGAGAGGGAGTGTAACATAACCACAGAGGATTTGCACAACCACACCCATGGCAAGCCTTATGATAATATCCTCATTCTCTTTATGGAAGCATGACCTAAAACCAAACTTATACTGTAATTTGAAGCAGAGTTAGTAGATCAGCTAGGACTTAATTCCCTTTACTTAATAACACAAAGGGTACGTACGTAGAAAATAACAGCAAAACTCAATGAAGGATCCTTACCCAAGTCCATGCAAAAAATGCCAGCTGAAAGGAATTCTGCATGCAAACCCAAAAACAATATTGCTTTTGTCAGAATAAAGCATGTTAAGTACCACTTAATGCATCTATATTTTTTCTCGATCAGGATTAAAAAAATCATGTATTTGCTTATATTATATATAATGGAAAAGGATTATAAGGAATTGCCTGAAACAATATGAACTGGATAAGGTAGAGAAGCAGTTTTGGCCGACCAAACCAGAAAAAGTGGTCACTGGGCCTCACAAGCAAAGTTCCTCTAATAACATGAGATTTCTCATGGCTATCTAAGCACATTTTAGTTATGATGACCTGCAACTTTGTTCCGACGAGCAACTGCATCTGCAAAAAACACCCACAAAAGACCATTAAAATCTACGTACAAACTCTCATCTTGTAGCAAAATCTCGATCCATTTCTGAGTTTTTCAGTACTATATATATAATTTGTAAGTTGATTTGCTTACCGCTAATGGAAAGAAGGGAAGCCATAGATAATTGTGGAATACTGCAGAAGTAGAATAAATTTCATCGAGTGAGCTAGCACTAATCGAAAGATCTATTAATTATTGAAACTTAATGGATCCAGCTTTACCGTGTGCATTGAAGAATAAGAACAATACAGAAAATATCCAAATCCACCAACTGCATGCAAAAATAGATCAATACCCGAGAAAAAAGAAATAGTTACTGAATTTTAATTTGTTTAATATTAAGGAGAAACGTACGATGCAATGGTGTTTTTGTTACCTTGTTCCAACCACAGCCCCAAAATCTTTTTCCAAAGCTCTTCTTATATACCTTTGAAAATTAAAGCTACTTCCTTCTGAAAAGTGGGCCTGGAATTGTAGTACGAGACAGACAGAAAAAAAAAGGTATGATCAATCAAGGAAATCGATCGACATGGATTTATTAAAATGGGTTGGTTGAAATATATACCATAATGAATCCATGTCTAAGAATGAAGTAATCCACTTTAGAGACAGATTTGTAGAACTGTCTAAGAAAACAGGCCTGAAAAAGATAGAAAAGATTATAATCTTGATCCTTCTCATCATGTTTAGTAAAAGAATGTTTAAAAAATTGTTCATTTTTGCAGTAGTACTACTGATCAACTAACCGGCCATCGAAGAAATCGGTGGTCACTCCAAAAATTCAGATGCCGCTTTCCAAATGATGTTTGATGGGCGAGCTGAAACCTTCGTGGATCTACATGTTTTTATCAAGGAACAGTACGAATAAAAATTTTGACACAAGCTGGGTATTACGTACATATTAATTAAACTAATGAATTTTCCAAAAAAAATTAATAGTAACGTAAAATGCGTTACATTAGTAAGTATATATAAGTGAGATTCGGAAATCTAATTAGATAAGCACAGTAATATTTTACAAAGAAAATAGATACTCAAATGAATCAAAAAATAATTTTTAATTTTTTTTTGGATGATGATGATTAACCAATATATTAAATTGTTATTCTAATCTTAAAAAGCTGTGAGCTTGCATATATGAGTTTAGTAATAGAACTTCTAGATATATATATATATATATAAATTATTCTATTGGACCAAACTCAATCGGCATGGTTTGTACTTTTGAACATCCATGTTGGTTATTTTCTCGGTTTCATAGGGTCCACAAAAGACTTGAGGAACGAGCCAGATTCGAGCCCCACAAAGCTTACCATTTGAAAATTGATATTCCATTGTTCTGGTTTCTGCCTCCCAAGACTCCAATTTCTTCATCTAGAAAATAGAGAAATAAAATAATAAATAAAAATAACAAAAAGCAATTAATTACATAAAAAAAAAAGTCCAGCATAGTTGATTAATTTCCCGTTCAGAATATCTCTAGCACAGGAAGTTTCCTCAAGTTCACATTATAAAGCAGTGGAATTTCCCTCACAAATCACAATTTCCTCCACTTAAATATTATTTTGTACATAGTTGCACTACTGCATGGTTTTTGTAAGCTAGCTTGTGAAAGTCAAAACTAAACAACCAAGTTCCCCATGCCCACAACCTAGAAGGAATTATTGAGAGGAAAAGTTCAGAAGTAGTTCTCATTCTAGGTTCCTAAAGACCACCAAGAAGCAAGGAAATTACCTTGGCCATTCCAAGACTGAACGTAAGGACGCAAGAGAATATGTGGAAGAAGCCCAGCACAAAGATTAAGTACTGTAGTTCTTGCACTCCTTTCCTTGATAAGAAGGACACCTTTCCCTGCTCAAGAGCAATAAATATAACTAAATTTAAGCCTGACCTTTCCTCGGCATGTAATGAATTTCATTCCAGAAGAAAAAAAGAAAAAAAAAAAAAAAAAGAACGTTCTTTGATCTCTTTGATTAGTCGGATGAAGAGCTAGCTAGGGCTTTGGTTTTCAACATTTGCAGTACTATGCATACCTGTTCCGCACAAGTTGTTTCTTCCTCATCATCACTTGCAGTCACGCTCTTGCAAGGACGAAAAGTTTCACCAACACTCTTTGAAATACAGATTTTTGCTATCGGCTTTTCACTTACAGTCAGCAACAACGATAGGAATCCCAACAACATCAGTTCTACAAAAAGACAGACAGAGAGTATGTAATTTTAGCCACTATGCTAAGAACGCATGAAGTCGACATACGTACCCATGAACGTTTGAGCCTCAGTTTTGGGTTCTCACCTGATTTGATCTTGTCAAGAGCCTGAATGAGGGACTTCCTTCTTTTCTTGGTGAAATACTGTTTTGAAAAAGCAAAAATATAGAGTGATTAGTACTAGCAACCGATCGAATGCCTGTATGGTAAAAAGTGAAATATATAGCAACAACATGTCATACCCTGGCCAAAAGATGCAGCAACTGCTCAATGAGAATGGAGATTAGTATCAAGACGAAGCACACAGTTGCCACAGCCCATGTTGGTGTTGCTTCAAGTGTGCGTTCCACAGTTGTTGTCACCTCCTCCTCTGCCATCTCTCTCTCTCTCTCTCTCTCTCTCTCTCTCTCTCTCTCTCTCGTATCTGAGAGGATTTTTGGATGTTTTGATGTATGCCTCCTGAGAGATGCTTTAGCTAGTACAATTCTTGATTCAATTGTCTGTGGGTTACTATGTACTTGACCGGGTCCTTGCAGTACTTGCACCTTGTTGGCCTTGGCGTATGTTAGTCAGAACACGACGCTGACCAGTTTTCATCACGAGTTGGTTGCTTGGTGTACGCGTAACATTGGACTCACCACACCTAGTACGAAATCAATGACGTTTCAAATTAATAGTCAGATTTTATTAGCTAATTATTTGACAGTGAATTTCTTAAAATCTACGTTATTATTTCTAAACTAAAATAGTTATAGGTTAATATTTATCTCTAGAATAATACTATTATACTGTCTCATAATTTTATCTCCTTATTTTTATCGTTCATGCATTTTATTTTTTTTTTTTAAATTTCTTTTATTTACTGATTAAGAAAATGTCTATTAATGTATTGCTATATTTTTTTTAAATATTTAAATATGTTAAAAAAATATAAAGAAAAAAAGAAGAAAAAAATAAAAAGTAAAATTTGTACTAGTAGGCATATCCAGCGGTTAAAGCTGAACGGCACACTAGTACTACCCTTATCTCAATATTTACAATATAAAAAATTATACTCATCATTCTCACACCACACACCACACATAATTTTTTAATTTTTCTATTTCTTTCCCTTACCAAATGAGTGGTGTATAAATGATAAGTAGAAAAACTTAATTACCTTTAAAGATTCTCAAGATCCTTACTTGCCCTTAAGAATCAAGAGGTGTTGTGAGAAGTTAAAAATAATGAAGTCCAATATAGGACCTAGCCACTAGGCCACATTAGGAGAAGAAACAAAAAGATATCAATAGGGTACAATGGAGGACGTGCAGCAAGCGGGTGGCAGGGGGATCAAAGCCGATCAAATGAGGGTATGGGAGAAAGGGAGCTGATACACGCAAGGGGCCGGTCCCATCATTACCGACTGACACACGCAAGAGGGAGTGGATAAAATGCCTTCACCCAAATGACTAGCAAGGTCTCTCTCTAGACTTCGTCTTCTTCCTCTCCTTCTTCTTCCAGTGAAAGTAGAGCACCAGTGGGATCATCTTCATCTTCATCTTCTTCCTCTTCGACTTCTCCTTCAACTTGGAAACATGGAGCTCCAACGAAAGGTTCTCTCCAGTAAATTTATATTCAGGATCATCATTGTACAGAGATATATGAGAGACCATGAGAGATTGTAAATAAGAATATTGCAGTAGATTTCTCCTCTCCAAATGCTAGAGGACGTAGGCATTATATATGCCGAACCACGTAAACTCATGTGTCCATCTTCTCTTATTTTCTCTACACATTTCACCTCTGTGGATGTATGCACCGACACCGTATAGTCGCACCGGATTATCGCCAGGAGCTCCTAACCACACCAATTGAGGCCCAAACAACTCGGCAGACCAGGGATAACTTTTTCTTTCCTTCCGGCCTGTTGTGTGATTTTTACAACATCAACAATATGGTTTATCAGTCCACTAATTAAAATATTTCTAACAATAGGTCTCAAAATCTGATCTATTTAATTGTTTTTTTTTTTCCTAAAATTTTCCTGCCAAAGAAAGAAAATAAAAAGTTGTTGAAGTTTTTAGATATCACCCCCACAATGCAGATGGTTAAAAAAAGAGTTTTATTACTAATTATCATCTCATACACTACAGTTATTTTTATTTTTATTTTAGTTTTGTTCCTTCTAAATTAATTGAATTATTCTATTCATCATTCATATGTCACATATTTGGTAAGAAAAAAGAATAAAAATAAAATAAAATAAATTATGTATAATGTATGATGTGAAAATGATGAGTATAAACTTTTTTTAAAAAAATAGTCGCCGTAGGTGCCTACACAAGATCAGGAACTAATTTGCATTGTTGCGATCGAGGATCTACGTTATGCTAAGAATTAAAGATAAATAAAACTAATTCTTTTCGATCGATTTGTTCATCAATTTTCATATGTCTTTTCAAAACGTGGGAAACATATATATTTAAATAATATGGCTAATTAATACAAGTTCATCGTAAGCTAACTATGCTTCTTCTTTTTCACCCGAAAACTCTAACAGATAATTCGAAGCATAAATCTTATTTTAAAATTTTCAGTTAATTATTCACGTTTTCTGATATAAAAAAAAAAGTTTAACAATTTAATAAAAAAAATGTTTTATTTACACATAAATCTTATACAATATTCTACTCGCTAATGTGGTTTAATATGATCTCATGATCATATTGTAACTTTTTTTTTTATTATTAATTATAAAGTAGATTTGATAAATTATATTAAATTGAAAAATAATTTAGCCACAAATTTTTTTTTACAAATTGAAATGATTTGATGTGATACATTATAAAACTATTTTTATTATAAAATAAATCTAACATATTATATGAAATCATATGATCAGTTTGTGAATTTACTTTTATAAAATCTTTTTGTGAAATATAAATTACATATGTGTAAACTATTTTGCATAAGAATTACGTCCAACCTAACACTTTTCATTTAATAAACCGTTTTGATTGAAATCTTTGTTGGAAAAAGATTCACCTGACGAGGTTGTGGACACCACAAATCTGGAATCTGATTGAACTTCAATAGGTTCACATTCTTTTTCTCTTGGATCCATAGAAATGGCAAACTTTCACATTATGTTAGCTCAACGCGGATTTTGTTGCCGACTAATCTTGGGATTTTAGTAGTTTTTTTTAATAGGAAGCACCGAACTTGTTGACTCCTACGTAATAAAGTAGTGGCCATGCGAGACCTGCCGCTTCACGTTCGTGGCCACGAGCGAAACGCCATAGATATTATTATGTAGAGAGATGCTATACTTGCTCATCAAGATGTAATCGGTTTTTTTTTTTTTAATATATTTTTAATTTTTGTAATGTCTTTTATTTTTAGAAAAATAAAAATATAAATATAAAATATAAAATCTCTTAGGTTTTTATACGTAGTGTGTTCTCAATTCTATCTTAGAGTGTGGAGTTTGATTAACCCTACTCCATTTTAGATTGAATATGAAATTTGGTTAATTCTGTCTTTGAAAGAATTGTGTTATCTCTCATACTTTAGGCCTATAGAAGTTTGCAGTTTGGATTAGACCATATTAGTCACGGGTGTGTACTGAGAAGCTATCAATGTTGTAGTTGGCTTGTAATGTATGTTTCAGGTCAAGTTTGTAATGTCCGTTATTAATGAATGAAATATACTTTTATAAAAAAAAAAATGTGTTTTATTATTTAAATATGCATATTTACACATTAATATATGTATGTTTAGATATAAAGATAAAAATGATAAATTATGTGTTGGTATATGGTGTAGAAGATGATAAGTAGAATTTTTGTATTCATGCATCCTTGTATAATTGGAGTCCATACAAAAAGCAGAAAATGGGACCGACAAAAACTCCCAATGTCCTTCGCAATAGAACAAGAAAAAGAACAAGAAAAAAAAAAAGGCAATTGAAAGAGATCTGCTCGCATCTTTGGTTGATACTAAAGGCGGCTCCTAACAAAAAAAAAAAAAAAAAGGAAGTCAACGGTGGGAGAAAAGGCGCTCTTGGTGGTAGCTTGTGACACTCACGCATGTTTAAAGATGACACGCCAAAGAGCTAGCGAGGCGGTGAGAGAGTCGGTAGAGCTATTCGTGCAGAGGTTGCTAGAGGGGCGTTTAGGTGTATCAGAGATCGATAAAAGGCGACAAATTCGAACTCAATAGTTGAGAAGATTGACTGCAGAGAGGAAGAAGAGTCTGCCCAAGGAGGCTCGACAAAATCTTTCAAGTGAAAGGGGGAGAGAGAGTCTAGAGAGCCACGAGAGCTGCTGCTCTCCAGGAAAAGTCCTAAGTTCACAAATTTTTAGATTTTTACAACTACACAAAAAGTCTCTGATATTTAGCCAAAACGGTGGACAGTTGGAAGTCTGCACACATGCTAGTTAATGGGTTCATACCTACATTGACCCGTTTTCCCAACATGGACTATCCATTCATAGACTTCTCTTTTTCTTTTTTCAAAGGATCGTTTAAAAAGTTGGCATAAGAATTTTTCATCTTGATCTCACGGTTTATCATTAGTATGATTTTGAATTTAATACCCTAAAGACTATAATGCTAATTACGAGGCACGTGGGATGCATGGAATGGAAAGTTCAGGCAAGTCAAATAAATTAACCATCGTTTTCCCGTATACTTGTACGTTGTATGTTAACCAGATTAATAGCACAGCCTCCTGATCTTAGGAAATAAGCCAAACAAGAGAGACAATAATAAGCATAGCTTGAGAGAGAGAGAGAGAGAGAGAGAGAGAGTAGTTCAAAACAAGAAGCAAAACATCAATATATCAAGAAAATTTGGAACAAATATGTTCATACAGAAGATGAGCAATTTGAAAGAAAAAACCAATCACCATAAGGTCTATAACCATATTGAATTGGGTAGAATTTGACAAGTTCGAACAGACCCTTGTTGACCAAGGAAGATCATGACAAACGGACCAACAAAGGTTGTTTCTGAATTACGATACAATCAAGTTGCCTTGAGGTTATAATTACAATTTTCTCCTCACAGGCTTAGTTATACTATTGGCAGTACATGCATCCTCTTCGGCCACCTCAGGTACCATTACTACACCATTAGTACACATCGTAGTTCTTGAGAAAAACATTGCAGGATTTCCAGCTAAAAAACTGTCAACGGTACCATCAACCATAAGGTTATAAAACTAACAAACTCATTGTCAATAAATCAGGATACAAAGTCTTATATGCCCCCTATGGAAAGAAAGGAAAATCCAGGAGCATCCACGAGATTTTGGCACCGGCCACCTCCTATGCCAGCATTTTTTGGTTAGCCTCATAATATGTGCCATTCACCACCCACGATGCTAAAAAAACACTCGCCTCGGGCTTGATGCCGAATGCAAACATAATAACATTGATATTGAAAAGGAATATTCAGAAATATTGCCCCAAATCATCACCAGAAAAGCATCATCCCAACTATCCTAGTAACAACTTTCCATCATTTCCCCACACCTCTGTAGCTTAGGAAGACCAGTTTCCCCATCTACAACACTCCCCTGCTTGCAAAGCTTCAGTTCGTACCTTACAACAGTACACTACAATGCAATATCAAAAAGCATATCTTACAGCATAGAGGTCACTTACTTTGGTGCAGTTGCTTCCAACTGCCTTGGCCATCAGTGGAGGCTTTGGATGGAACTGATCCCCAACATGAGGTAGAAAAGAAACTCTAGTATTCAATGAGGACGAAACTGGAGTGGAGTTCTCTGTGTTTGCAACATGTTTTTCCTCCGTCAAAGAAAACCCAAAGAGTCTGCAGCTACTTTTACACGAGGAAGCTAGATCTTGGCTGCCCCCAAATGTGGATCGATTTGGAAGAGGAGGGAGTGTAGAGCCAAGTTGACTGTGCTCAAAACCTGAAGAATGCATGCTTCCTTGTTCTTTCCTACAGAAGCTACGCTCATTAAATGATGGCATGAGCTTTCCACCAACTGTTTCAGAAACAGACAAATTTTGGCTACTAATTCTCTGCTCCTCAAGATTATTCAACTTATACATTGAACCTAAGCTTGATGAAACTGGATTAATTGCCTGCTGGAACATTAAGACAGACGATGGTGATGAAACTTGCAGAGATGGGGCAAATGGGCGCATAGTTGTGTTATTGCTCTGCACTTGAACGCCATGAAGGATTCCAATGTCACCATTCTCACAGGCCCTGTTTGTGGTTGGGGCTCTTCCATATGGCAAGGTTGGAAATATTTCTTGACCTTGCAAGACCTTCTGGAATTGGAAAGATTCACCAAAGCCCTTGGCTTTGTAGGAAATATCATAATTTCTGGCTTGGTTTCTACCAGCATCTCCTATTGCAGCAATCCCAGAAGCGTTCGGACTAAAAAAACACCTTGCTTCAGATGGATGATGATGATGATGAGTATCAGCACTGTCACGAGTAAAACACAAAATTTCTTGACCTTGCAAGACCTTCTGGAAGCTTAAAGATTCCCCAAAGTCTGATGTTCCAATCCCATCTGTTAGAAGAACAGTAAGACTAGGTCAATTGTGTTGCATGGAGAAATTTACAATTTTCTTGAAATTCAGAAGAACCTACTGGAAATAGGAAATTCCAGTTGTGCTGAAGGCGACACAATCCTGGTCCTCTTTAAACCAGATGCCATCAAGCTAGTGGAACCAGAAAGAGAAGTAGATGGCTCAATTTCCCATGGAGAAACCCTGTTATGCCTAGTTTCTACATCATCCCACCTTACCTGCAAAAAGCAGCAAAGTTTGCTACCATCAAATATAGACATTTCACAGCAACATCCCAAATTAAAAGACAGAATTGTCACGAAATAGAGACAACCAAACAAACTAAATGATCCAACATAAGAACCCAAACAGATATCAAAATATCTGACATCATTGCACTGGCTGGTCATTAATATGCATGAGATTTGTAATAGTTACAACCTAGCAGTCAACCAATAATACACAAAGTTGTACTTCAACGGAACCAGTAGACTATCCCCATTGATACCAGGAAAAGTTCCAGATCAAAGAATTAGACGTCAGTTCTGTGAAAAATATAAATATAGAAGACAGATTGGCGATGCAAGATTCAAGGCTCAGGTGTTTGGCTGCATTTGTAATAAATAAATATTATATTGATGTGAACATGCACCTGCTCAAATTCAAATTGAAGGATGGGATACCTAATAAAATAGATCTCATGCTATAAACTACCCACAAAAGAAAAAATACACTGGTCTTCTGTCACCAAACGCCTGGGATTTGCTCAGGAAAGTTTACTTCAAGATTGTCTGTAGGATGGCTTTCAAACACTCAAAACATGGACTAAACTTAAAAGATAAAAATAAAATTTATAATTAGACTATATAAACGGTCACATTTTGATAGTAAAAATCCTATTTTACATTAAAAACTGAACTTCAAGACCTCAAGCATAGGGTCAAATGAAGGAAACATGGCATACCTTTAATATCATAATCGAGATATGAGAAATAAGCCTAGCTTTTTCGGGGGAAATATATAAAAGTAAATATATTTATTCAAAAAGAAGATACAACAGCAGAAAACGAAGTATAAGCATTTATAGGCACCGTGGCAGGAGAAAAATAAACGCTTAAGTCTTAAAAAGCAGAAAAGGATGTAAGAGGGGATGATGAATAATATCAAATGTCAAATAATCTTAAATCCACCCAGTCACACCATACAAAAAATTCATAATACCCTAAAATCCAATCCTCAATAAACAAGCCTTATTTTCTTAGAGAAAAAATGTTGTAAAGATATCAAGTTCTGTTATAATTGCATACCAGTAGGCATCTCCATTTTGAACCAGGCCATCTAACAGGATCCATATCGTTAATTCCAGTTATAAGCCCTGTGTATCTGACCAAAAGAAGGGAATAGACTTTAATTAGATTTGTTTTTTTTTGGTAAAGTCATCTTAAGCAGTTCAAGTATAACATGCCCAACCTTCTCTCAGCTGCATCTTCTGCTTCAATACTCATTTTGAACCTCATCCCAACCGAAAAAGAATGGTCCATGCTCTTCAAGAATTTACGGAGAGGTATTATGAATTCCGATGAACTTGCCCTACTAGATATACTCAAAAAACCAGACTTTTAATGCATAACTTGGAAAGCAAGGGCAAAATGTATCTTACAAAAAAAAAAACTTTGAATGTTCAAGATAGCTAAGCATAAAGGTAAGAAATAAAAAAATGAGTAAACCCATGACGAAGAAATATGCAAGAAAGACAACTGGGGGCAAAGTTAGATGCTAGGATATGGTGAAAGGCACTGGGCACCCGATTAAGCCACCTAGACATGGGAACAATAATGGTGTGCAAGTTCCTCATCAGGGGCATAGCTTGTGGGCCGAGTGCCCCCCCCCAAAAAACAAAAAAAGCTACTCTGGCTTTACTCCTAACAATAACTGAACGCCTGCAACCTGGTCAAACTAAGGTGTAAAATTGGTGAACTTAATGCAAATGGCTATACACTACACAACACATAATTGGAGTTGTAAGATGACTGTTACAATCATGGAGCTGCATTGAGAGAAGAGGTGCAAGTAAGTTGGTGATGGTGGCATGGCAATGGAAGGAGAAGTCATATTATCTTTTGAGGCACATTCGTGTAGGAAGTTTTTAGAGTACACAGGTCATTGCAGTTGGGAATAGAGAAAGGTAAGAAGACTTTTCATATCAAGTGATGTTCTTTATATGCATACATGACAGGGATACTTTGCCGATCAAAAAAATATAAAGTGATGTTCTTCAACAGGGATAGATGCATGGAAGATCTGGTGGAAGAGACGAAGTGGGATTCTAATGCTTGAAAGGAACTTGTCGGGGGAAAAAGAGCAGAAATGGGGGTGGTTTCTATGATTTGTTTCTTCAACTTCTAGTTGTGAGATTTTTCGATCTTGCTCCTATCCTTAGGTAATGATCCTGTTAGTGTTAGATGTGTGTCAACAAACCCTCTGAATAGAAGCTCCACAGATACATATGAACACAAAGACACAGATGCAAAGAAATTAAACTCCATTCCAACCGGAAGGCCTTCTTGAATCATATATTTACTTACAAGCTGTTAGTGAGAACCTCAAAAGAGGAGTGAAATCTTCTAGTAGGGATTTCATCTTCAACCTCTGTACATTAAAGACCTAAATCTAGGGCTCAAGATACTCAAAGCAACTTCCATCCTAAACATTAAGGTAGCAATTAACCGTGACATTTTTTCAGGCAAACACGACAGAGAACAACTTGATACCTGGGATTGTAGTAAATGTTGAAGGCACTTCTCGTAGATATAGCATTAGCAGCATCCGTCAGAGTGCCATGATTCATCTGTTGGCTACAGAGATCTGAAGAGGCAACGCTACCTTTAACTTGAGCAGCTCTTCGGACTCCCAGTCGCAATTCTCCATCCTCGCCCCTGGAGAAAAATTAGATAAGTATCACAAATAACATCAGAAATATCCCAAATATGAAAGTTTTTACCTCAGAAAGAGCACGGCGTCTCCAGAAACGAGCTTCTTCTTGTTTACGAAACCACTCCACCCTGTAGTGAGTAAATGCCTTCGAGGCTGCCCTGTTCAAACGAAAACCAAGTGAATAGGCTTCATTAGAGTTCAAATAAGCTTATAGTGAATTGAGTCTCTGAGATCTCTCTTGAGCATGGAGCCCTAAATTTGTATAAAAGACTTGTGGCCTACCCCTGTAGATATGTCGAAACCTCCATTCCACTCCATGTAGATCCTTCGCCACAAGCTCTTGAGAAGGTCTCTGTTGCTTGTAGTCCTGCAATAACAATTTGCCTAAGCTCATACACTATACAAGAGAACGAAAACTGAAGCACAAATGTCGGTCACAAATTTGCATTCAAACAATTGGGAGATGATTCAAACGCGGAATTAAAAGAAAATTACTATAATTACCAAGGGAGGGAAGCAGTCCTCAGCAGCTCGTCGAGGGACAGAGAAGCCTCCATGTGTGCTAGTATCAGAAGCAGTAAGAGTCTTACAGAACATGTGGGGTGTGGACGACTTCGCATTTATTTCAGCATTATCTTCTTCTGTATCCGCATCAAATTCCCCTTCTCGCAGTTTCTGCTCGAATTCCTATCACAATGACAATCCATCCAAAAACAAATGACCACGCTGCAGAGCAATTATAAGCAGGGCCACATAGCAGAAGCTCAATTTTATTCCTCTTCCCTGCATTTTGTTGAAAGCAGAAAGATGCACAAAATCTTGACAAAGCTCACCTCGCTTTCAGGAACCAGTGCGAGCTGAGCATAAACCTCATCGGTGCCCTCTTCCGCCTACCCCAATATACACATTTTACATCAAATCCGCATTGTAAGGAAAACACGTAGAAAAAAGAAGAAGCAAAGAAAGAAAAATACGAAGAATATTTATCTTGGAACTACCAGTATAACATCCCCCAAAATAAATAAATAAATAAATAAATAAACAAAAGAATTAGCTCCAATTAGTTAGCCTGGTAGGGTCAAGTTGAGCTGAACGAAAACACAAAAACAGAGAACTTCCTACATTTCTTCCCCCCAAATTATTTTAGGAAAAAAAAAAAACACGGCCCTGAATAAACCACAAAAAGATAATCAAATTGCACAAAACATAAAACCCACATAACCGACAGCGTTCAGAACCCACGCAGACTCGAGTTTATGCATACACAACCAAGATGTTTCATATAGGTGCTTACATGGAGCTTGACATCAACAACGCGACACAACACGTGGGGAGGGAGATCATAGGCGGCAAGCGGAAAATCCGGAACCTGTTCTAGGTGTCCCTGCGGGATGTACACCACTACACTATTCTTCTTCGGCAGCGAAATCAGTGGGCCCGCACACGCGTGCCACAACTCGAGACACACCGACGAAGACGAGGCCGAAGCGCTCGGAGCAGAAGCAGAGCACCAGGACGAAGCGGATGAACCGGAGGACGGCGTCTGGTCCTCCTCCGTCGTGTTGAGATCGATCAGACCCATGAAATTAAAAGCCTCTTACCTGTTCAAATTACAATAAGCCAAAGCAGAAGCTGAAGGAAAGAGCTTTTGGGAAATGAGAAAAAGAAACTTGGGGAGAGAGAAAGAGAGACGGAGAGGGGATGGTCACGGCTGCATTTTTAAGAGGTGGGCGGAAGGAAGGGTGACTTTGGCATTTGCCAAAAGAAGCTTGGAGTCTTCAAAAAAGAGAAAAGCTCTCTCTCTTTTTTGTTTTGTTTTTTTTTTTCCTGTTTGTTTCTACTTTCACGCTTTATGAGTGAAATGGTGTGAATTAGGTTTGTTGGCTATCAAATCAAATCGAAAGCTTTGATGGTGGGGGTTGATTGGAAACAAAAGCTGGGATTTTGAATACTGGGCTTATTGGTTAGCAAAAGTCAGGTTTTTGCTTTTGTTTCCTGTGTTGTGGTCTGAAGGCTGAGCTCGCTGCTGCAACGCTGCAACTGCTGTGGTGTGATCAGTGATGTGTGGCAGTGCGAGCTTGGACATATAGAGAGAGAGAAAAAAAAAAAACCAAAAAACCAAAAAAAACAGAACTGTAGTGCGTTGGTAGTTAAAAATTCCAATATATATATAATCAAACTGAAGAGAAGGGATTGCTGTACGGCCTCCCTGTATTTCCGGGCGGGATGTCTATTGTGCCCTCTTCTTCTCCCCCAAATCTCACTCGTATCCCCACTTCCGTAATCTCCCCTAATTATTACATTTTCCTGGGGGAACCGCACTACATTCCGGATGTTTCGACCCCATCCTTCCGTCTTAAAAAAAAAAAGAAATAGCTTTAGGCCTTGTTTGGGTACCGAGAGTACCTCAGGTACTCTCAAACACTCTCACTACTATTCTTTACTTTATTATTACTTTTTATTTACTTTTTCTACTATTCATTACTTTTCACCTACCTTTTACTACTATTTAATATTCTATTATTACTTTTTCACTACTATTCACAAACATTCTCAAACACTTTCACTACCCAAACCAAGCCTTAATTCGTTGCCTCTGTTCATCAGTCAGGATATAAACTCCTGCAGTTTTCTTTTCCATTCTTTTCTCTTCTTTTGGTGTTTTTTTTGGTCATGAGACCAATGTCTTTTGGTCTGGACGTTGGCTCTGTTTTTCTTGTCCAAGTTTTTCTACAATTTTCCATGTTAGTGTTTACTGTTGATCCATACCAAGAAAGTGGCCTACGATTATAATGGCCAACTTTGAAATGTCAGTGACAGTAGTGAGTTAAGACTTTTTTTGTTTTTTTTGTTTTTGGCTTTCAAAGGTGAATACTTTTCTCTAACTCCAAACTGCATACCGACATGGTTTTTATTTATTAAAAATAAAAATAAAAGAAAAAGAAATTTTGAAAAAAGAAAAAGGTTTTTCATATTACAAAAATTATTTTCATATTCAATTCGCACTGTTTCATTAAACAATACTTTACATGTCAGTATCGATACGCAATTTAATACATAAACTTGCTTGCAATGAGACTCTTCGTATTGGATACTCTATACCATTATTCATTTATGACAGACTTTTATAAATGGTACTTGCATAGATACATGTATAATGTTCACAACATTCACCCTTTTCCCCCTACAAAAACAACATCGACTTAGCTTTTGCCCTAGTCTCTCTCCTACGGGTCATAATTATGGGTTGTTTTCTTACGCCAAAAAAAGCAATGACAAATGCTGCACATTATGTCTAACCAATAAGGGAACAAGCAATCCATGAAACAATGGCCCTTTTTCTAATTGAGATCATAGTACTGATTAAACTAAGTTTGTTGCGGTCGGGACAATCATGCATTGAATTAAATTGCATTATTCTGGGGTCTGTAAAAAGTTAGCCGTTCTTTTTAATTGAATAATTGACATTTCAAGACCCAATCCTAACTCGGAATTGTATGTCTAGTATATCCTACTGCGTGTGGCTGTTGAAAATTTCAAGGATCTATTATATGTACACCTAGTTTGAGGTTGGTCGGATGTCTCATTTCTGGTTTTCATAATTCATCCAACATTTATTGTTGAGTTATTATTTCTAATTAGAGAAGTGTTAATATAAAGGGAATATAGCTAACGTAGTTTCATGTGATTCATTAGATCTACTTTATAATAAAAGTCAAGTTATTGGACTCACATGTGACTTGAATGATCCGTAAACCTCACGTGCTACTCAAACCATAGTATTTTTTTGTTTATCTTATAGATCAATCTCTAAAAGTGCGGTGGAGAATACTCTATGAACATGGAGAATATTATGGGTGATGGAGAGTAGAGGTGGCGGGAGGAGGAGAGTTTGAGAGAGAGAGAGAG
>QEOT01124189.1:12706-89156 GCA_003123785.1 Pterocarya stenoptera | reverse complement strand
TTTCATTAAACAATACTTTACATGTCAGTATCGATACGCAATTTAATACATAAACTTGCTTGCAATGAGACTCTTCGTATTGGATACTCTATACCATTATTCATTTATGACAGACTTTTATAAATGGTACTTGCATAGATACATGTATAATGTTCACAACATTCACCCTTTTCCCCCTACAAAAACAACATCGACTTAGCTTTTGCCCTAGTCTCTCTCCTACGGGTCATAATTATGGGTTGTTTTCTTACGCCAAAAAAAGCAATGACAAATGCTGCACATTATGTCTAACCAATAAGGGAACAAGCAATCCATGAAACAATGGCCCTTTTTCTAATTGAGATCATAGTACTGATTAAACTAAGTTTGTTGCGGTCGGGACAATCATGCATTGAATTAAATTGCATTATTCTGGGGTCTGTAAAAAGTTAGCCGTTCTTTTTAATTGAATAATTGACATTTCAAGACCCAATCCTAACTCGGAATTGTATGTCTAGTATATCCTACTGCGTGTGGCTGTTGAAAATTTCAAGGATCTATTATATGTACACCTAGTTTGAGGTTGGTCGGATGTCTCATTTCTGGTTTTCATAATTCATCCAACATTTATTGTTGAGTTATTATTTCTAATTAGAGAAGTGTTAATATAAAGGGAATATAGCTAACGTAGTTTCATGTGATTCATTAGATCTACTTTATAATAAAAGTCAAGTTATTGGACTCACATGTGACTTGAATGATCCGTAAACCTCACGTGCTACTCAAACCATAGTATTTTTTTGTTTATCTTATAGATCAATCTCTAAAAGTGCGGTGGAGAATACTCTATGAACATGGAGAATATTATGGGTGATGGAGAGTAGAGGTGGCGGGAGGAGGAGAGTTTGAGAGAGAGAGAGAGATTATGAATTTCTTTTGTGGTGTTAGCTTTAGCCACGGTATAGGTTTGACTTTATTTCAAAATAACCAATATCGTCCAAATTATGGACCTTAAACCATTTATTGTATACTTTATTTACATTATCTGCATGAGTACTCTATGTTCCCTCCATGGACGCACCTTATAAAATTGTACGTAAGATCTGACATGTCACTAAAGTCTAAAACTGATCAAGACCTTTCACCAAAATAGTAGAAAGAAACATAGAATTGAATTACATCTATATATGAATGTACCTCTTTGGTGCTAGTTATAATATATGATTAATAATACACTTATAATTTTTTTATAATTATTTTACAATTCATCTTCAAATAACCAATGAAATTATGTCACTCCATTAAAAATAAATTTTAAGATTACAAAACTACCCTCCATTTTATGTAAAGTTATTACGTGTGCTTTATATACCGACTTGAGAATAAAATTTTTCTTGTATCTCTATTTGATTATAAATAATAATTTTAAAATTTAAATCTTAAAAATTAAAATAATATAAATGATGTACACTACACGAATTTAAAAAATAGAATAATTCATTAATTATTAATCCGTAAAAGATTACAAAAGTTATGGACCAAATTAAAGAGAAGGAAAAGAAACAGTAGACAAAAACGACGAGTGTCATCAAGCTGGCAAATTCATATCATGCGCTATCTTCTTTATCTAATTTTTCTGCAATATGCATGCCCCATCTTTAATTTTCAAATTAAGCGGTGTTTGGTTAATTTTATTATTATTTATAAAAATTATTTATTATTTATTATTATTATTTCTTATTTTTTAATTCAATATTCTAAAATTGATCAACGACTTAGCCTAAGATTCAATTCAATTTAATTTTAAACTAAATCTAATATTTAAATATCAAATTTTTAATTCAAAACATATTTACATTGAGATTCATAATTTTTTTTAACTTAATATTTTTTTAAATACAAGATGATTTTTTTTAATTTTTATAAATATATTTAAATTTTTTTAATATTTAAACATATTTAAATTTATCTTAAATAAATTTTACAAAATTTACTCCGCTATCTTTAACTCATTTGTGTTGGTAAAAAATTCTAACTCATTTCAATTAAATTCAACTAAACAATCGGCCTAAAATTAGCGTTGAAAGGTGGTGCGGACAAGTGTGTGACAGTAATGAAAAATGGCAGAGGTTGCTTTTTATTTTGGCAGAGAGAAGTACTCATCAACGGCTAAAGGGCTCAGATCGGTAGGCCTACCGAGTAGCCCGGACAAAACGGGTTACAACTGAATGCCCATTTCAGCATCCCTCGGTCCCTGCTTTTGTCCTCATCTCTGACCCTTCTTCTACCCACGCGCTTGCCTCTTCACGGCCATCGAGTGTCGACCACCCTAGCTTGAACATTAAATTATATGAATTTATTAATGCTGAGAATGGAAAAACCATCGGTCTTGTGCTAAAAAACCATGAAAGGAATGCATTCTCATAATTCGCTTATTATTTGTACGACGGAAAGAACTAAATGTTGGGCCTGTGAAGCCTATTTTTTTGGCACTATTTGTGACTCGAACTACACCAAACAAAAAGTTTACTTGATGTTTATGTGACAAATAACACTAGCGAAGTTTATTGTTCGAGGCTCGTTTGATATGTTGCTCGACTAAGTATCAGATAGAAAATTTGCTAGAGACGCGCTCAACATTCTACTAGAATGAAAAATATAGAAAAGTGAAATTTAATATTTTTGTCTTATGATATTATAAATATGTACTTTTTGAATAGTATAACCAACTTAACAATGTTAATTTTGTCATTATTCAGTATAATAAAATCATCTGCAGCTATGTGGACGTATGCATATTGTCGAACTATGTTAATTTTGTATCATGTAATTGATTTACTTGTATTTGTCTCTTTACTTTTTTGTCATCATTTTTTACAACATTAAACTGTTTATATAAACTAGCATCCAAAAACACAAGAAGACATGAGCTCATGCCTGAGTATATTGATACACAACACATTTTCAAAATATATTTTACAATAATGTTGTAAGATGAGGGTATTTTTATAAAATAATATTATTTTTATAAGGTGTTTGACAAAATTATCCCTTATTTAACACATTATTTTGAAATGTGTTATGAAAGATATTATGTAAATTATTAAAAAATTCTTCTTATCAGTCACTATTTACCATCTCACACTCTACACCCTATAAAAAAAGATACCCTCATATCATTTAAAAAACACTTTCACACCCTATAAAAAAATTTTAGTCGTGAGATATGAAAATGAATAATTATTGATACATAGTAAATCCCATATATATTTATATATATACTCTCATGCTTCAACTTTAGTCGACGGAAAAACAGCGCCAATCTCGTGCAAGAATTTGGAGACAAATTAAAGTAAGGATTGTTTGCCCGTTTAGCTGGGCCAGTTACCAATGGACGCACGAGTCGTGTATCGAAAATTCCAAACCTGCGTCTGCAGGAGCGTACGTAGGATGCATGGTATGATTTTCATCTTCCCCTTTTATGCGTAGCTTCAACCATCCTGCTTCAATCAGATTTGCCTTTAAAAAGAAGTTAAAAAAGAGAAAAGTCTTATCTTATTATTATTTATCAATCTTGATCTTACTACGCGCAGGTAGAATTCGATCGTTCGGAACTAAATTCTGATCTTGGACAAGCTGAATTTCAATGGTCCATATCTAAGGTATGTGTCATCAATATCTTATCCAAGGACGTAGTGCATGGGATGTTGCCACTTTCCAGATTACTTTTTGGGAAGCCATAAACATGATATCTCTACCTTTTCTTCACAGCTAGCTGCATGTGTTTACAGGTCTTTAATTAGTTGGGCATCTCTCTTTTGGAGGGAGTCAGTTGGCCTTTCTCTGAATCTTTTGCCTTTCTGGAAAATTACTACTTTTTCTTTTTGAAAACTACTTTATTATTCGTTCTCTTTCTTCTATAATTCTAACATTGATGGGTTCATTCAACACAGTTTTAATCATCCCGCTTCTACATCTATTACATGCAGACAAAATGTTATGATGATTGCGTTCAAACAAAAGAAGAGTATATTAATATATATATATATATGAGAAATAATTTAGTCACAAAGTGAGTACACAAAAATAATCTCACAAACTGATATGATTTGATTCGATTTGTTAGATTGTAAAATTAATTTTATTATAAAACAGATCTGACAGATCACATAAAACTACGTCAATTTGTGTGATTACTTTTATGACTGTAACACCACTATATATATATATGTATGTGTGACTGAACCAATTGCCAGACTCACCTAGTAGTCTCCTTTGGTTTCTTCAAGAAACAAAAGTTTAAGATCATTCATCCAAAAAAATATATACTAAGTTGTGTATTTCAAAAGACAATCATTAATTATTCAGAGAATGTCTTATTTTTTAAAGAACCAATCAATATATATTGTTAAATAGTATACAAGTAACCTATTTGGAATAGAACCTGACCAAAGTCAAATAAAAGATCCAAGAATAATACATACATGATACGAAAAAGTACATTAATCAACCCTATTTAAGGTACTGATCAGATTTCTTCTAAGATTTGTTTTGTGAAGATCAGACATGCTAGATTGAACACTTTGGATGGCATTATCCGGGTGGATTATTATTACAGTACTTTTGAGTAGGTTTTCAGGAAAGAGCAGGATGAATATCTTTTTGGCTGCAACCATAAGGAAGAACTTGCAATGATAGCAAAGATCCACGTGCACCCATGATGTAGAGAGAAAGATCGATATATCCATGGCCAAATCCTATAATGAAAGTGATATCATAATGTTTTGCTAATCATCATTAATAATTAATGTTGTTCTTGCAGTAACCAATCCTATAATTGTGTCTTTTGACTAATCTCTAACTTTGTCGCTTTGTGGTCGTGCATATATAATAAATTCAAAGGTATATATAAATATGCCATTATATACTAAAATATAATACACGAGTGGCCTAATTAATATAAAGTGCCCTAACAACGGCAGTGGCGCTGGCCGGGGGCACCTTTTTAAGCTGCTAGATATATAGATTCTCACAAAATTGATCAAACAAAAGTACCACTTTCTTCACATTAGCCAGATGAGGAACAGAAATGGGTCCCTACAAAGGGAGCATCTTTCTCTTGCTAGCCAAGTACTACTCTAGCATTTATTGTAATTAACGTCCATGCGTGCCTCTTTTTTTTGGCCTTTTTGGTTTATGAAGTACTAGTATCGAATTGAACGGTCGGATTTAACTAGAAGCTAAGGAAATGAAAATTAGAGGTTTATATGAGACGTGCGGATAGATCAGATGAAAAATATTTAAAAGAAATAGATAAATAGTTTAGATACAAATAAATATTATAAAAATAAATTTATAAATTGACTCGACTTGATATGATATGTTATATTATAAATTTATTTTTATTATAAAAATATATCTAATATATTATATGAAATCATATCAATTTGTGAATTTATCATATGTAGGAGTAGAACTGTCAATGAATGAAAATCTAGCTCGGAAGTCATTGATGATAGGGGGTTGTGGACTATTTATTAGAGATTATGAAACATGTAGGTTGATGATCGAATGTACATCTAATCTAAAGAAATATGGGTTGCATTTTTTTAAAGAAATTCAAATTCAAATTCAAATTATAATCACTATTTGTCTGGTTTTGAAATTCAGATTTTAGTTACAAGTTTGGAAAGAAGATCAAGGGCTATTGAATTGCACTGATCGAGCACGAATTGCGGGTTGCTTTCTAGCTAGCAAATTCTTTTCATGCTTGGACAAAATCATCAGGATTTGATTAATTAAATCTCTTTTTGTAATGTCAACGGAAGGATGAGAATATGTTATGCTTTATGGCCAAGTAGATCGATGCATGTTATTGTCTGTTCTTGAAAAAGAAGAAGACGATGATGATGAGGTCCGGTTTTTTGTCTTGACAACAGCTAAACCGTGCAAAACAATTCTCCTTCTTGTTGTTTTGTGCAGGCTCCATGATTTGACTTAATTTGTTGTTAGCTATAGAGCCTTAACTCTCAACTGCTTAACTATAGCCTGCTAAGGAATTTGGATGATGTTAATTTTGTGAATTGTAGTATGTTTTATGAATAATAGTGAGTTAGTTTGAGTTAATATTTTATAGGATTTTGGAAAATGATAAAAAAAAAAAATTGAATAAAAAATATTATAAAGTTGAAATATTGTTAAAATTTAGTTTTTTAATATTATTTTTATTACGAGATTTGAAAAAGTTGAATTGTCTTTTATTTTTTGTTCGAAAGTTTAGAAAAATTATAATGATTAATTTGAAAATATCTGTGTTTGAGTGATATTTGGGAAGGAGATAAGATGAGAATTTTGAGATAAATTTTTTTTCCAAACAAGTCCTTAGTCTTGCCGCCAAATAGAAACTCTAGCATGCTACCTAATTATGGGGAAACAAATTAACGTTTAACTTTATATTTCTTCCACGTCCAATCCTTCAATTTTTTTCTTCACAAAAGAGTATAATGTTGTGAAAGATGATGAAAGAAAAGTAAAGGCAAGAGAGAAAATCAATCACAAGATATAAAGATTTATATGATTCAGCAACGTGCCTATGTTTATAAAGTTACAAGTGATTTTATTATCTTGAGGAATGATAAAATATACTTTAGGGGCAAAATTATATTGTTTCGATCATAATAAACATCTATATATAGATATAAGGTTGTATAAGGAAACCCTAATTTCATGATTTCTGGATTCTTAGTTCAAATAACTCTCGAGCGAACTCTTTATTTGAAATTTACTCGTGCAAACTTTTTGCTTGAACTCTGCTCGAGCGACTTGTCGCACAAACTTTCTGCTCGACAGTGGTGATTCTCAAATCACAAATAGGGTCAGAAGGTTTTTCCAGAGGCCTCAACGTCATTAAAAATTCATCAAAAAATCATAACAAATCATTATCGAGTTGGGTCATCAAATTAGGTACCACAAGAATAAAATGGGACTCAACAAACCCAACTTATAAAACAAAACAAGACGATTCTTGCTGCTTTCTTTTGTGTTCGTCTTTTCTGAGCAGCAATGAATCATTAAATGGAACCCATACAAATATGGCGTCAAAGACAGTATCTTTACCATCTAAAAGCTTTACAAATCATCCATTATCAGGGTTAAATTATAAACAAATATTGATGTTGATTTCAATTTTTATGCTTTTTAATTATATTTATAGATGTAATATATTTTAAATGATTGTTCTTAAATAGGTAAGATAACTTAAAATGCATTACATTAACAAATACAATTGAAGATTGATGACTCAATTTAATATAAAAATTAACATTACTTATAAGTATACACCTTAAAACGACCAAAATATTAAAAAACAAAACCTATAAAACTATGTTTAATACCACCAAAGTATTAAAAAAATATTTTTAATACCGAAAAATGTATATCTGAGTTCTGTTTAATACCATAAAAATATGCATACCCTACTCTTGTTTGAGAAATTTTATTTGTAATCTTTAAGTGGAGACTGTATGTGCAGTTTATTTATTAAATGAAAAAAAAATCATTTTAAAAGAAATATTTTTATAATTTTAAAAAACTTTTAAAAAAAAATTACTTAAATTTATATTGTAATCTTTAAACGGAGATTGTAGCATTCCTCCTCTTGTTTAATCTGACCATCTAATCCAATCACTCGGACAGAACAGTACTGCTACTGAAGCCCAGTGGGACTTGTGGGAGTGGGACACCATTCTTATTTCCTACCGAATCGTTTCTTCTTCCTAAATAATGTTCTTTTTTTTTTTTACCCAAACAGGAATCTGTGCCAAAAAAATCTCAATCTCTCCAACGCTGAGGCCGAGGATTGTTTTCCCCACACCAAGTTTTTCGTTTACTCACGTGGTCCCCAATCAGAAACCGACAGCTCACAAAAAAGATTTTACTGTTAAAATAAAAAAGAGAAAAAAGACAGCGCAATGACTAAAGTTAACCTTGGCAGAGACCCCTCGACTTTTACGCGGGTGCTGCTCCCCCCCCCTCTCTCTCTCTCTTCTCTCTGCACATACATGCAGCCTTTTCATCGTACGTTAGTCACGTCAGTCATCCCTCACGCTCCCCGACGTTACTTTCTCTGTCGCGTTCTCGGCCGTCCACGTTTCCATCTCTCCGATCCCATAGTCCCTCCCCACCCCCCGCCCTTCTCGTCGGGGGGAGGACGGACGGTTGGACCCCACCGAAGAGTTGCCAAAAGGAACGAGACCGGTCTTTGTCTCATCAGAGGCTGTCGGCTACTTAAATAAGGTTACTTTTTACATTGCTCTTTGATCGTACGGTCAGGAACGGGACGGCCAGAACTGAAATTATCGGTACCGACGTATCTGCAAGTGTTGGTATACCATACACATATTGGTGCATGCTTTTGGCTGCTTTTTATTTATTTCGGTTTAAATAAACACTGGAGTTTCTGGTATATGAATCATGAATCTTGGTGGTCAAGCTTTCTGGGATTTATTTATTAATTTGGCAAAATTAAATAAAATGGAAGTACAGTGCAGTACTGCCATTGCCAATTTGCTGGATCATGCTTTTGTAAAAGAGCAGAAGAGGTGAGCAGCAGGGCTGAGGAGGCCACTACTATAGCAGGTTACCTAGATTTATGACAACGGGCTGTAAAGTTTTTGTGGTAGGTTAAGGTTAGGTTAGCTGCATATGTATAGGATGCCTGCCTGGTTTGAGCGAGAGAGATTTTGATCAGGAGCTCGATCGCTCATCATCCAGTTCGGCCCTAAACTTCACCGGCCAGTTTGGAGGATGTAGCTGATACTTTTGTATATTTGTTCTTTTACCCGTTATCTGGGCAGAGACTTGCAGGGATGGGCCAGTACTGCTGCAATACATATTCAAAACTTCGTCTCTGACTCCTCTAGATTGAGTCCAGTACTACTTATAATGTTAATTGTCTCATCAGCTTTTTGTACTCTGGGCATTAAATTCAGCACCAAGCCCATTTTGACTGGATAATGCACACAATTACGACCCAAATAACTTCACATATTTGCATATCTACCAGCCCATGATACCATGAATCCCACTGCCTCTGACCCACAACACGTCCAATCTAATTTTTTTCCCATCCTCATCGATTAGTAAAAGCGACTGCATGTGCTGGTTATCCTCGATGATAAGAGTATTTATAGTGAGTTTTTTGTCATGAGATTTGATTCATTTTAATGATCTCATTTTCGTAACAAATAAATGACGGCAAATAAGTATTTTTTTTTCTTTTTGGTGGTGATTCATATTGGTATATCCTGGTCCAACCAATGAGGAGAGGACTCAATAGAAAACACAATGTGAGAGGAGGAGTAGAGGACAAGAAGAGACTAAGGTATAGAAGTGTGAGATGGCATGAGAAAGTAATGTCAAGAGAGGAAAAGAAGAAATTTGACGTAAAGTAAGATGTAATGTGTCAGGAGAGAAAAAATAAAGAAGTGACTTAAAGCAAGTAAGAGGCACGCGATAAAAGGTGAGGGAAACCTACATATTCGGGACTCTTGGGTTTTACACACTCTTTTTGGGGACGATGTCGAATTCTTTAGACCTGGGGAATCTTCTTTAGCTAGAGAGCTCTAGAGATAACTTCTTCTCCATAAATTAGCTCTACAGCTTCCATTGTACAATGAGAAATAAGAGGTAATGAGAGACTGTAAACAAGCTTATTATAGTGAAATCTTCCATTCCCAAACTTCCGTGGACGTAAGCCTAGTGTCAAACTATGTAAAATCTGTGTATTCATTTCTTTATTTTCTCTGCATTTAAATACTGTTCATTGCTATGGATGTACACACCGACACTGTACAATCGCACCGGACCATTGTCGGGGGCTCCACACATCACCGATCGAGGCCCAGCTCTGAAGACGAGTTGTCGGGACTTGGTCCAAGGGTGTGCAAAACACGACGTTAACACATATATCTACTCAGCATGCGCCATGCAGAGTTTGTCTTACATGGATTATTTTTAAAATAATATTAATTTTTTTATATGAATTTTAAAGTCTCATTTGGATTGAGAGATGAGATGAGATGATTTATGAATTAGTGAGATTTGTGAGTTGAGATGGTTTTTGAAAATTTTGTGTGTTTGGATTGGAAGTGAAATGAGATGGTTTTAAGTTATTTAAGAGAAGATAGATGTAGGTCCCACAAATAATAATTTTGATTTATTTCTAAATATATTTATAAATAAGTAATAACAATTTTTAAAATTACATACCAAGTTTTTTTTATAATATAATTCATAATAATATTATAAGATGACAATATTTTTATAAAATCAGATATATATAAAAAATATTATTGACTCAAATTCTTAACATAAAATAAAAATATAAAAAATATTATTAACTCCAAATATTTGTAACAAATTTTTATAAAATCTTGAGTTAATAGTAAAAACAATTAATATTTTTATTTAACTTTAATTTGATTTTATATCAAATTTTTATTTAACAAAATCGGCATGTGATCATGCAGAGAGCCTTTCTCTTTCATCTCGAGATGGGTTTTCTTTTTCATCTGCAAAAACAAAATCAGATTGAAAAGTGAAAAGCATAACACTCATTTTGTCGTTAGTGAACATATGTGAAAAACATCTCAGAAAAGGAAGTAATTGTTGTTTGGATTGAAGATGATTTTACCGTAGGAGATGATCTCAACTCACCTCTCAATCCAAACGGAGGTTAATGATACTCCCATTCAGAACAAATACAAAAAGAGTAGTAACAAAAATTGCATGTGTATCATTAATTAGGTACCAATTAAAAGTCCAAAATAAATGTTCAACGAAAGTAATTAACTCGCTTCTCCACAGCTTTTACGTCGACGTTATAATCCTTCGTGCTTATCAGACAGCTTGAATGGACATGATCGATAATGCTTTGTTGAAACGTAAAATATAAAGGAGGCGTATGGATTTAATGGAAATGAATCAATGATTGATTGCCCAACTCATTCATTTCGAAACAGTTAGTTCTCAAATCGACCAAGCTTCAATTACAAGATAAATGCTGAGATTGACGCTTGGACAAACAAACAAATGTGAGTTTCTATTGGCTATGCTGAATCGAGGTCCCAATTGCATTAATGCAAGCGACACAAAATTTGAGTTGTCAATAATGGTGCATCACTGCATGCGACTTAAAGTGCTGGAGCCAGGTGGCATGCATATATGACACGCTGTAATCTACCAATAAAATCATGTTGAGTTTGTTTTATAAATTTGAAAATAATCCGAGTTGACCCTCCAAAGTTATGCACATTAACTTTGCATAACTTGTGAAAGAATGAAAGAATCCCACTAACTTTGCATATACATAAATCACTCGCACATGCTCTCTGCATGGGGTCCAGCTTTTGTGCTGAGTAACAAATCAAAGAACACATCTTTTGATTTGTATAAATCATTTTTATCTGAATGTACTTGAAAACGGCGAGGGAAAAAAAAGATTAATGTTAGATATAGTTATGGGTTGTGTAAGCGCCGCGTACTCATTTAAAAAAAAAATGATGTCCATCATTAAAAATTTAATTTTTTTATACAGGTCTTATATTTACTCGCTTTCTTCAAAGAGAGTACGCAACGTTTGCGCATGGTATAACTGTATCTAGCATTACTCAAAATAAAAAAGGGAAAAATGAGAAAATAAGGATAGGTTTGGAAGATCAGAATTTTCAAAATTTTTCATCTTATCTCAACTCATTATTACATCTTTTTCAAATCTCCATATAAAATATAATAAATAACTTAACTTTTTCAAATCTCAATACACCTTTTTCAAATTCCAATTCAATTTTTTCAAATTTCAAAACTAAAAAAATAATATTTTAAATTATAAAACAAAACATAAAATTCTCATTTCACCCCAAACCTATCCTAAAAGTACCCTGAATATGAATCAACATTGAATTCATTCACCCAAATACAACATATTACAAACCGGAATTAGACCTTCCACCATGTTGCTGAATAATGGCAGGCAGGCAGTTTTAGACATGCTGTTGAGAAGTACTCTTTTTAACAGTCAGGCTACCAGCAGAGCCATACTGATTCAATTCTTTTGAATTGGCATCGAGGTAATGGAGGATTGTTACCATAACGATTGAGGACATGAACATGGGTATTGGACCAAAAAACCACAGCAGCAAATTGAGAGCAAAATATAGAGCTCTAAGTCCAAGTGACCAAAGTTCACCTCCCCTTATGACAGCAATCTCCACGCTACTCAAAGGAACTCTATTGCTGGAGTTGCTTATCAGATAGCTAGCATGGACAAAGTGCCTTGCTGACTGAACAAAGCATGAAAACGCAAGGAGGAAGCAGGTTAGGAGGCTTATGTATTTGATGGAAATGGTGGATTGCCTCGTGTCTCCGTAGATAATTTCGCTTTGAAAGAGGTTGTTGGAAGAGTTTGCAATCCAGGCTCCAATCAGAGAGCAGAGAGTCAAAGAGATAGTTGCCAAGTAAATCGCTACAGTTGCATTGGAGTTGGTCACGGTGAGAGCTGTGCTGA
Organism: Pterocarya stenoptera; assembly: GCA_003123785.1. NCBI lineage: Eukaryota > Viridiplantae > Streptophyta > Magnoliopsida > Fagales > Juglandaceae > Pterocarya > Pterocarya stenoptera. The sequence goes on along the minus strand of QEOT01124189.1, from coordinate 76,612 downwards.
TCATATTATGCTTTTCCCTTTGCTGCAATTTCCAATGAAAAAGGTAAGCAAATCTGCTAAAATCATGTTTGTTAGAGAGGAAAAAAGAAAAAGAAGGGATGAAAGGAGATCAGGGAGCGATACCGGCCTCCATTATACTTTCGACCCAAGCTCTCTTGTCATTGTTCTCATATCCCATGAATGTGGTGTGAGGCCTGTGAAGGTATCGGTAAAGGAGGAAGATGTGGTAAGTAAACATGATCAGCAACCCGCTAGGGACCAACACCAAATCAAGGTCCTCCTTTGGAAAACCCATGATTTTTCTTTCTTTGTGAGCTAACTGCTAACACCAAAGGAGGAGTTTGTGGATTTTAATTTGGAGTTGGGTCTCGATCTGTTAATTATAAAACTTGTCCCAGACGAGAATCCATGGTGTTTTGGATATCTTCAAGCGCAAACCTTTGACTTCTCAAAGTTCGGCAGCAATAACTAGTTACATGCAAATAAACTTTTTTAGTTCCACATTATAATTTAAAAGGGACTGGTGAACATGCAGTAAACAAACGACTAACAAGAAATTATTATTGTAGTATTACTTGCAGGACATGATACCAATGTCATGAAACCGAAGGATTTTAAAAATTTAAACTAATAATCATGAAAGCTCAGTTAATGTTAGTGAGATATAATATAAACCTTCATTAACTATTGACAGAATCAAATCTTCTCACAATTCCACCAAATCAGCAATCACTTGATCTTAAGCAATTAGACATTTAATTGTAATTATTTCCATTTTCTGATAGTTACAATAGAGAGCTAGGCATGTATCTAGTTATTTACACATTCTTACATTGTAAAAATACGCTTCTAGAAATATAGAATTCATTTCTTAACATTAACTAAGACTGATCAGGTTTGAGATCCTCTTCAGTTGTCTTTCTAATTGCTTGATTAATTATATAAAAAAAAAAAAGATAGATGCAATATTAAGGGTGGTTTGGACATTTAGAGTATCTCGAAATTATGTGAGTAGTAGTCATGAAAGGGTTAGAGTTAAGATTTTTCTTTTATTAGATTTTGAAAAAGGAGAGAGAAAATATTGAATAAAAATATTATAATGTAAAAAATTTATTTGAATATTATTTTTGTTTTGAAGTTTGAAAAAATTATATTTATTTTTGTGTTTTGTTTTAAAGTTTGTAAAAGTTATAATGATTAAGTAATGATTAGATAAAAATGTTGAAAATTTGAAATTGAAAAGTATTTTATTGGTGCTCAAAAATAAAATTGTGAGAAGTGTTGAGAATCAATTCTGCTACGTACAACCGCCAGCACGGAACCGGCGCAGAATCGGCTAATATTTTATTATTAAAAAAAAAGGTAAAAATTAAACAAAGGACTGATGATGTCACTCCCTTTTCATCTTCTTCACTCGATCCAAACAACGCTGTAGTTCCTCAACATCCCAGCCAGACCATTCCAAAGCAAGAACAACACCACCAACAACACCCTTCTCTAGCCTTTCCCTCTCAATCTCCTTGCTCTCTCCCTTTCCTTCTCAAGTGTCCTTTTTTTTTTTAGCATAGAAACATAAAACATTTTGATTCATGGCAGTTCAAAGAGGTCGCAATATTCCATAGTAATTGACTATAAGGAGTGATGGTTGAACGAGGATTCGAAGCCTGTGAGGGTGGAGGTGGAGAACGAGGAAGATGTCGACGATGAGCAGAGCCTGGGTTCTATTCTCGAAGGGCGCAAGAAGAAACCCTCTAATACAAGTGATGGTTCAGCCAACCTCGAGTGGTACTTCAAAGTTCTTAAAGGCTCTCAAGGAAAATAATGATCTTGGGGTAGACAATAGTCTGATTGGTCAATTTGTTGTGGGGTTCTATTCTGCCTTTCTTGTTGCTGAGAAGGTTGTCGTGTCTACAAAGAGCCCAAAATCAGATAAGCAATATGTTTGGGAAGCTGTAATTGATAGTAGCTCGTGAGATCAAGGAAGAAACTGATACTGAAACTCCTCATCACTTCCAAAAACTTAGCCGTTTCACCGCCAGAATAAAATGTGTGTGAGAGAGAGAGAGAGAGAGAGAGAGAGAGGGTGCTCAGACTGAGTGAAAAAGAAAGACTTTTTTTATTTCTGAAATGCATAGATGGCTTCGTGGAGAAGACAAAGGATTCAATGAATTCAAATGAAATGGCGCGTTTAATATCCACATAGGCACCGGTTTCCCAAGTGTTCCCCAAGGGCGGTTGTATATAGCATTTTTTGTTGAGAATTATTCGTTTCATCTCATGATCTTCCTTAACTAGGCTTGGGAAACCTTTGCTCCATAGCAACGTAACAACTTATATATATAAAAAAAGAATACTACAAGTAATTTGCACATGGTAGTATAAAACTAATATTAAAAAATTATATTCTAAGAATATTTTATTCAATTTTCATCTCATCTCATCTCATATCAACTCACTATCTAAAAAGTTATGAGACGTTTCGTATCCAAACCTCCCATAAATTAATTCATGGGGTTCACTTGTACACACAATATACAGCAAGAATACCCTCTTGTTATAAAATAAACGGCCCCAATCTCATCTCCAATTAAATTAAGAGTTTTGTTATATACAATTAATTTTACGTATTCCTTATATACTCCACTGATGTAATTTTAGAATGTATAAATTTTATGTATTTTTTTTTGTAAAAAAATAAATAAATATGAGACACATGAAAAATTAAATTTTTAAAAATGAATTTCACTATTTTTTAAATAAAATGCGTGAAACTTACACATCTTAAAATTATATATAATATTAGTCTTTTTTTTTTAATTGGGTTTGTGAAATGTATTTGCACAAGTAACCAAAATTAGGTGGAGTAAGTAGTACTACTGGAATTCAAGCAATTAAGGATTCCTTGGCATTTGTTTTGAAAAGCAAGTGAATATATATTCATATAGTAATGTTACTATCATCCTAACTTTGATCATCTTATGATGTGTCATTATATGATTTGAGATTATTTATTATATTTCACTTGTGAACAAATTATATAATGCCACATCATAAGATAATGGAAGGATGATGGAAGTTGAGATGATAAATAAATTTTTCCATATTCACATACATGTACGTACACAATCCCATTGAAATGCAAATTTCCAGGAAGAAATTGCTATCAGGCTTTAAATTTGTTTGACGCTTGAATCATGTGCTAATTAAGCTTCCATATAAAAATCAATCCTGCTATGTACAGTTGTGATAGGCAATCGGTGTGCAGTCGTTGATGCCACGTCAGCTTAAAAAAATAATAATAAAGACAATAGAAGGAAGCAGAAGAGGATAATCCTTAGCCATAAACTGAAATAGTAAATAACGAAAAGCTCACCGAAACCACTCGTATGGCGTCTGGGTTTTCTTTCGGATACTGAAGAAAACTACTTCTTCTTCTTTCGGATACCCATTTTGTCAACTGCTTTTTATTGTCAATGGATATTCGCTTTGGTCGGCCTTATACCTCTGTTTAGGAAAAAAAAAACTGCTGCAAATAATTCCATTTCTTTTATTAGTCTTTTTTTTTTCGTTTGTTCCTGAGACACACCATACCTTTTCTGTGTAGTTTTGTACAATTAGTTACTGGATATTGTTTTCGTTCTTGTTTCTTTCCCACTTGCCATTTTATTCACTTTCCTTTCTCTAGGTCTGTATTGTTGTTTTTGCATCATTTAAGCCAAAACGTATTGGTCTACTTGGCCTTTTGCAGTAGAAATAGAGATTTCGAAGCTTGTTTTGTGCATATGTGCGTGATACTGAAGAGGAGGAAGAATCAGCCATTGTCGATGTGTCCAGCCTCAATAGGAGAATTCTGTGAAAACTGGCCTCGTTTGTTTTCAGAGATTAGATGAGATGAGATTAAAGTTGAAAAGTTGAATTAAATATTGTTAGAATATATTTTTTAATATTATATTTAATTGTTTTGAGATTTGAAAAAATTGAATTATTTATTTTATTTTATATGGAGATTTGAAAAAGTTGTAATGATGTGATGAAAAGGTTTTAAAATTTTTAAAATTTTAAATTTTGGTCTTGAAAACAAACAAGGCCTTAATTTGTTGGATCTTGGGCATTGGCCGAAACTGATTTGTTGATCAGGAAGTGCTGATTTCTGTCAACGGAAACTAGCTCTTCGTCTCCACCAAACTTTTTTCTCAATTTCCAACGCTTCCTCTAGTTTTGTTCTCCTTAAAAAAATGTAAAAAATACAAGCTCATCTTTGGGTTTGGAATTGGGGTCGTAGGAATCGTGCCGGAACATAGCCATGTGGGTCGTAGATGACAAAGCCGTCGCAGGGGAAGAAAACGAAGATCTTGTGGGCAGCGAGATGGGTCTCTTCAGGGTAGCAGTATTTCTCATCCACAATCACAAATTTGTCAATATTCGTCGTCGTCATCTCTTCAGGGTTGTCGTCCTCACGGAGAGGGAGAGAAATGGGAGAAACACGGAGAGGGAGGGAAATGGTGAAATGGAAATGGAAGGAGGGAGAGGAGATCTAGGGAAATGTAGAGAAATTACGAAACGGTAAGTTTTTATTTTGTCCACGGCAGAGCCGTTTGCCCAGCGACTGAACTAAGTGACTGCAGCAAGAGTTTTTCTATAAAAATGCATATTCGCAGAATTGCATGCCTTTCTCTTTTTTTGTTTTTTTGTTTGGTGGAGAGAAATCCAAACCCAGCCTATTAAGTTAAAGAAAAATGTTATTTTGTCCATTCAATTGACACTTCATGTATTTTTAATTATTTTTTTCTTTCCTTAATAGTTAAGGAAGTGACTATGAATGTATTAATATTTTTTTTGTATTTTTTAAAAATGTTTTAAAATGATAAAAAAATATGAATAAAAAAATTAAAAAAGAGAAAGACCAATTTGGCCTAGCAGTCAAATGGAGCAGTGCTACTTAGACGGAGCCGCTCTAAGTTAAATGTGTTAGATCTTCAAACCCTAACACAACCTATTTAAATAACTGATCGTGTCGTGTCATCGTTTTGATCTCTTTAATAGTTAATTAAAAATTAATCAACACAATATGACTCATTTTAACTTGTTTTTATATAAATGGATTGAACTAATCGGCATAACCTATTTGATCTGATTAACATAATTTTATATAAAATTAAAATTTGTATTTATTAGTAGCCACAATATCTAGAAAAAATAATTAGACTACCCACTAATAAAAAATATAGATATTGTTTAGATTTTAACTTATTATAAAAGCAATACTACAATTTCCATATTAACAAACATAAGTATAGGTTTAGAATTACAATTCTAATTAAGGGTGTAACTGGTCTGATTTGGTCATGCTTTGGACATGTTTTAGAACCGAAAATGTATATATCGATTTTGAGATTTGAAGAATCGATACTGTACCGGTTACACCCCTAAATCAGTACTTCTGGTTTTACCAGTTCCGGTCCGGTTCGATCTTATTTTTTTTAAATATTATATAATACTTGTAATATAGTATATATATTATAGTATATAATAATATAGTGATAATATAATGTAGTATATTATAATATATATTATAACTATATTATAGACTATAGTGATGTATTATAATATTTAATAAGTGATATATTATAATATATAGTGATATAGTATTAGTATAACTACTAATACAACAGACTATAGTGATAATATATAGTTATTTATATATGATTTTAAAATTTAATTTTATATTAATTAGTAATTTATCATATAATACAAAATTATTTTATATATAATTATATATAAAAATGATATATAATATAAAAAATATTTTATACAATATAAAAAATTAAAAAAAAAATATATATGAACCGATCCCGTCCGGTGTTAGAAAAGGAAAACTGGAACCAGATCGATTTCAACCGGTTTTGAGAAAAATAGAACCGACACTGGATCGGACCGAACCTTGTATAGAACTAAACCCACCAGCCTGATCTGATTTACCGCTTCACTGATTTTTTTTCCAACCCTAATCCTAATAATAAAAGCATAAGCATATTGAAAAATATTAATATTACAATCCAACAATAATAAAATTGTGAATGTGAGTAAAAATCTAAACTAGTCATAACGGGTTATTTTCATATTAAGCAGGTTGACCCATTAATGACCTGTTTTATAAATTGTGTCTTAATGGGTCAACTCTTCTAACATAAACTCATTAAAATCAAACTTAAACTTGCTAATTTTGTATCGTAATTGTATTGGGTTCATGGGTCGTGTGACATATTGCCACTAAGGGTGTAAATCGGTTCGGTCTGGTCTGGGAAAATGATGGACCGAAAGTTGGACCGATCACTCTTAGTGGATTGGACCATTAACTATTGGTCCGTTCGGTCTGGCCCATTTATTTATTTATTTATTTTGTTTAATATTTTTTTGGAAAGAAATTAATAAAAAAATATTTAAATTACTAAAATTAAAATTATGCAAATTATTAATGTGATTTTTTTAAACAACTCATTAAAAAAAAAATAACTATAATTATATTTATGATGTTGATAGCTAGTACTTACTAATTTAGACTTTGCTCTTTAGTATGCATAATTATTAATAATATCCTACATTTTATATATGATTAATGAATATCAAATAATTTCATTGCACATAGATTACTCATGCTTGCTTACAACTTAGGTATTTAAGAAAAATTACTTAATTACTTTAATAATAGAGTATATGTATGACTGTATTTATGAATGTATTATTTATCTACATATATTATCATATGATTTATAATACATTATTAACTGATAGCATATATTATTTAACATTTTATATGGTCAATGATAATAGATGAGATGAAAATTAGATAATTAACTTATACAATTGCTATATAAAATAATATAATATATGTAAAAAATATTTTAAAAATAGATATACTAATTCGGTTGGTTTTGGTCTGGTCTAGTCTGGCCCAAGAATCACATTCCGTCCATCATCTGTGGGATCGAAACTGACCATTCACAATATCGATCAGGTCCGGTTCGGACCATCCGGTCCGGACCGAAACTTCTTCACTCCTAATTGCCACCCCTATTGAAAATGGTGTCCCTAAGTGTACTGATCAGTGTATTTCTATATATTTTTAACATTTGTGTGTGTTTTTTTAGGTGCACAAGATTCGAACAAGTAAGCATTATCCATTTCCTAATTAATGCAAGTCTTTAAGACTACATATGGGTTTGCGCTCCCTTTAGATTCAAGTTTTTGTTTCTTAATGGTTGCTACTGAAAGACCCATCACTGTGCTTTCACAGATGATGTGAGCTCCATAGAAAAAGAGTGAGTTGCGACCAAAAAGAGAGAGAACTCCTTTTGTGAGATTTTGAGAGCTCATTGGGTGTGTTAGAGATTTTGAGATTGAGGAGTGATTTGTGATTGCTCTCTGTTAGTCTATCTTTGTGATAATGAATTCCTTGAGATCGATTTTGCTAGTGGATATAGGCTATTGTTCAAGCCAAATCAATTAAATCTTGGTATTTTTTGTGTGATTGTTGAATATGTGCTATTTGGTTCCGCTAATCTATTTCACATTAGTCTCCAGATATTCAGTTAATCCTAACATGCATCATCCTAGAAGACTTTTGTTGAACAGTGATCTTGTGCTTTAACATTAAAAGTGACAATATGACGCCGGACAGGATAGCGATTATCCTGTAGGCTAGTTCCAACAGATGATTCACAGGAGAAAATTCGCCCAAAACCAGAGAGAAAAGTCTCTAGGGTTTAACGGAATATTATAAAATCTAAAAAAATGCCTACAATCAGTCCACAAGCCGGACTGTTATAGCCAAAAATCGTGTTTATCCGAATTTTTTCAAAAATAGCAAAATCTCAGAAGTCACTCTAAATTGAAATTCAAAATAAAATAAGCAATTTGTAAAAAATCCGGCCCAAATTGGATTTAAAACGACTTCCTAATTGAAAAGTGAAAAATTACCATAAATAGTAAAAAATAACTAAAACTAGTGATTCGGAGGGGAAAATAGCAGAATTTGAGGTAAAAAAAGGCACATGGAGCCATGCTCAATGTGGACAGCGTGCACGTCGAAAGGAGCTCTCCGAATTGGGGTCTTATGTGCGATTCCGACACCCGTAGCCAAAGTTATGACCAAAAGACTGAAACACACTCAAAACGGCCCCAATGAGAAACATATCACAATCAATTCCTGCCTTTGCGCTGATATGCCAACTCATGGTATCTCAGCGCCATCAAGGTGCAATCTGACAGCTCAGCATCATCTGTCTCGGATCCCCTGCATCACAATACGTCTTTGCGGGTCATGTTTGTGTTGTGTTTAGTCATAGACATTCAATTATATGGGTGAACCTAAACATGACCCATTAAGCTAAGCGTGTCTAACCTTCAAACTTTAACATGATCTACTTAAATAACGGATGAAACGACATGAATCGTTTTGACCTGTTTAATAGTTAATAAAAAATAGTTTAGCTTGACATGAACTATTTCAACCCATTTTATGTAATTAGGTTGAACAAACCCATATATTAACTCATTTGATCTAATTAATAAAATCTCACATAAAAGTTAAAATATATATTTATTAATGGCCATGATATTTAAAAAAACAATAAGACTACTTACTAACAAAAGTATAAATATTCTTCATATTTTAATTTATAATAAAACCAATACTACAAACAACCATAACAAATATGAGCATAGATCCAAAAATACAATCTCAACAATAAAAACATAAGCATATTGAGAAATACCAATATTACAACACAACAATGATACAATTTAGAAAGGTTATTGCGGGTTAAGTAGGTTGACCCGTTATTGATCCGTTATTAATATTTTCTTAGCAGGTAAACCCGCTTTGACCCGAACTCATTTATATCAAACCCAAATTCATGAATTTTGTGTCGTATCCGCGTTGGATTCACTGGTCGTGTCACATGTTACCATCCTTATTGACATATATAATTAATAATCACAAGTACCAGTTTATGATCTATCAATTAGGATAAACCTCAATTAGGGACTTCATGCCATATGGTGCCACTATTTTGTAGTGGCTAAGGCCAGCATCCAAGAAGAGCTTTTCCCACTCTTTCTTGGTTCTCTCTTTTCCAGTGAGCAAAATCATCATCAGTGCGTCTGAGAAAAGCTTTGCTTTTGTAATATCATGTTGTTCCTCCTCCTCATTTATCACCACGTCTATGATAATTATCTTTCCGTCCTTACCTTTGCTCCTAATAGCTTCTTTGCATCTCTTTAGTATGTCTATACATTCCTCATCGCTCCAATCATGCAAGATCAACTGCATGTCAAACATATATAATAAGATATCAGAATCAGTACATGCAGATCATGCCTTAAAATGCGTAACTTCAAACCCAGCTAATAAATTTTGAACTCTGGCCACTTGGGTATAAGGGGATCAGACATCGTGATAGTTGTCTTTAATTTACTCGTGTAAGTTTGCATAAATATTCTTATATATGTTCAATTTTGGTTTCAGATCCCTTAAAATACAGATAAAAACTGTATGATTCTAAGTGAAAGAAATACAAATTAACACACGAAGTAGGTCCATAATATTTATTGAGCTTTGCTAGAAAAATACACTCAAGCAAGTACGACCAATACGAATGGCGAAAACAAACGTACGGCAGCATATCCAACTAGGCAAAGAAATTAAACATAAAACATAAAATTAGAAAGAATATTTTTTTGTCTGAATTGAAAACAAAATCCTGGACCATTAGGCAAAGAATATTTTGCACACCTTCATCAGAATGGCATCTGCAGCAGGGATGGACTGAAACATATCCCCACCGACGTATTTCAAGTTTTTATCATCTGGCAAATTAGCAACCACATGTGGGAGGTCAAACACTGTGCATTTGATGTGAGGGAATGCCTCAGAAATGATCCTCGACACTGTCCCACTTCCACCTCCAACATCAACCAACGAATCCAAACCCTCAAAAATGGTCTTGTAGTCCTTGATCACCTTGCTCATTAGTCGGGAATCGCTGGCCATTCCTTTATCAAAAGCGACACCGTATTCTGGGTTTTGGCTGCAGTAGTCAAAGAAACCCATCCCGTGCGCTTTCACAAAAGGTGTGAGCTCGGTGCCTCGAAACCAATCTCCCAAGGAATACCATGAGTTTACAACAGCAGGGTCAAGTATTGCTTGAACCAACGGTGACAGGCCGGTGACCTTATCTTCGAGGACGACCCTAGAAGAAGCTGTGAGAGCATAAGCTTCTTCTTCTTTTTGATCTTCATGAACTACTGGGGCCGTTTTAGTAACGAAGCCGGAGTGTACCAGCAAACGCATGAGCCTGTGCATGCAGCTGGTTTTTTGTGGGTGGATTCGAAGTTTAGAAGCCAGCTGTTTAAGAGTAATGGGTTGGCCATGGTTATGGATGATGTCAGGGATACCTAGCTGAATTGCACAATAGAGTGACATGGAGTCTGTGAAGCTTAGTATATTTTTGTACAGATGAGACTGAAGTCGAGACAACTCATCACTTGCTGATCCCTGGCCATTGAGGAGATCCATCTTAATTTGGTGCAGATTATAAGCTACTTGTACATCTTGCATGCGTCCAGCATCAGCTTCTTATATAGATGTTCCTGGAGAGGTGCCCAATGCATTACAGGACAAACGAAAATATATTGGGATTCGGGACTTTGATTTAGGGACGTGGCCGGCCCCAATGTCGGTCGAAAGTTGTCCAAAGCTGTCCTGTGACAGTATTAAGGAAATTGTAAAAGAAGGCAGTGAGACAAAATAGGGGGATTGGGGATGCTAATGACAAAGCTGATTCTAAGGGATAGCTTGGTTGATTATGGAACCTTGACCCGTGATCATAGGAGAATGTTAGAGAGTGTATATTGTCTATATTTTGTATGGAAAATGATTTACCCATAACATATACTACAACACATTCTACAACAATGTGTTAAAGTAAGGGATATTTTGATAAAATGTTGTATAAAAGTAACAACATTTTATTAAATGTCCTCATTTTAACACATTATTGTAGAATGTGTTGTAAAATATGTTGTGGGTGTATCATTACTCATTTTGTATAGAGAATTACTACAGATATAAATAGATTACTATAAATATAAAGAGATTATATAAAGACAAGTTGATTGTAAAAGAAGGCAATTAGACAAAATAGGGGGATAGGGGATGCTAAAGACAAGGTTGATTCTAAGGGATCGCTTAGTTGATTATGGGAACCTAAACCCGTGATTATAAGAGAATGTTATAGAGTGTATATTGTCCATATTTTCTATAGAGAATTACTACATATATAAAGAGATTATATAAAGTAAATCTATAAATTGATGTAATTTTATAGAATCCGTTAGATCTACTTTATAATAAAAAGAACTTTACAATCTGATGAATCACATGAAGCCATATCAGTTTGTTAGTTTACTTTTGTGTAATCCTTTTATGACTAAAGTATTTTTCATAAGAAAAGTACACACTGCACTGCTCCAACGTGCAGAACATTTCCATCATCTTGTTAACTTTTATAGACAGCAAGGAAAACTACAGAATATTTTGAAGTATTTTCTATAACAAGAGAGAGATCATAAATGAAATAATCATACAAATAATATGTCTAAAATAGTATTAATAAATGTTTAAGAAATATCGTAAGACTTGTTTTCTTATGTTTATCTCAACTGTACAGTACTTGACGTTTCATGCTACTCGATGGTCAGGAACAGTTGGGTCAGACTGTAAGTATCTCCTTAGTTAACTTGAAATTTCAAATTCCAGTTCTCTTTAAGTTGGGTTGTCACCTTTTAATTCATATATTGAAATATTATTCCTACAATTGTATTTATAATTTTATCTGAAAGAAAAGTAACTTATAAGCGTCTCAATTTTTTCTTCAAAATAATGACTTTTAATGCAGTAGCATGAATACAAAATATGGTGTCAAAAAAAAAAAAAAAAAAGGAATATAATATGCCACCTTGGTCTTCATGAGCAAACATTGTTTTTGACACTAAAGCATATTGCATTGGCCTTTAGCTGCATCTATAACGGAATGAAGTCAGTGCCCTAATGAACCTACTGACTCGACTGTCAGAGTCTTTAAAAATTGTCCATGAAATGGGGCCTTTTGTTGAAAAAATCATGGAAGGTTAGGTATTTTCACCTAGTGCTCCAAAGAGCTCATGGCAATGGCAATGGATATGAGTATCCATAGTCAAAACCAAGGTATACCTCACGCTCTATGGCATCATTTAGTTTGGTGCTTTGCTTCATGATCTAAGCAGTTCGTGTTGGGTGCAAGGATCAACAATGGAGTGCACTGTTCACCTAGGAGATGCATATATAAATTTTCTGAACTATTGAGGTATTTTTATTTGGAAATTGGAGGAAGAGTGAGAAGGTTATTACTGATTTTGGTTGTGGATCGTAAGATTAGATGTGGAGAGTATCGTTTTATTATGTATGCTTTTATTTGAGTCAAATTGGTATCACAATGATTTTATTTGGTGTTTGTTCACTTTTTAATTACTTGGAAATGTATTGGGTGTCCCTTTCCTCTAAGATTGGTGTCTCCCCTTGTATACATAAGACCTGAGTCCCACATTGGGAAATAGCCCACATCGAATGGGACTAATGGGTAGGTTGTAAAAGTAAAAAGTGGGTCCCACATTGGCTATTTACTAGGCAAAACTGGGCTTTATAAGAGATTCCAGAGAATTTTTTAATTGGACTAATCTTTTTGAGTTATAGTGCTGATGTGACTATTGCTTTCCTGGGAGTTTATGGCATCAAAGTCATCTAGAAAGGCCAGCCTTGTGAAACTGTAGCACTGCACGACATGGCCTGTATGTGGACATTGGGAAGTTAGAAGGGGGGAGTTTGTTTCACCTTATGCCCACATTGTCAATATATATTTCATATCCACTTTCATCTTTGTGCAACGCTTTTAAATGACATTTACTCTGTGTTTATCTTTACAAGCTAAACAAATTTTTGTTTTTCTTTTTTTGGGGTTCATTGGTTTTTCTTCATAGTTGGCTCATTAAACCTATTCTTTTAATATAATTGGATTTATTAGTTTTCCTTAATGTTGTGCAGTTTGTTGATATTGTCAAATACACGGATGAGGAGTATGGGCAGCAACGTGAGATATATATCGATGGTGTTTGCCAACTTTCTTGATGAAAGACGATACGTAGAACTGTAGGTACCAATGCCGATGAACGATCCCACTTAAATAGAGTTGTGGAACTTGGTATGTAGTGGTTCTTTAGGTGGATATATAGTAGGGTTAAACAATGTTATAACAGTGACGTTTATCTAGTATTTAATTGCAATACTCAGTTTGTACTTGATATGAGAATATGATGCACCACCTCAGTGTATAAATACATATTTAAGTGGGATGAGTTGATGGATTTTATTTGTATTGGATGAGTTGATGGAATATATTTGTATTAGATGAATCCACCGTATTATTTGCTCAATGTGTACATGAATGTTTAATTTGAATGAATGAAGCAAGAGTTAGTTGAATGTTATTTTTAGGAACAAAAAAGGAGGCCCATAGAAGACGAGGCTGGGCAGTTTAAAATTGATTTTTCCCGACGTATATGTAATCGCCGCTAGATCAGTTTTAAAACAGCAGACTCAATTGCGGTGATTATAAAATTGCCGCAATAAACCAATTTTCAGCGATTTTACACTTGCTGCAACTGAGTAACAAAATAAAAAACTCTTTACCAGCAAGTATAAAATCGCCGCCATAAATGAATTTCTAGTGATTTTATACTCCCTGCAACTGAGTTTAAAACCAAGAACTCTTTGTCGGCAATTATAAAATCGCTGCAAATTCATTTATAGTGGCGATTTTATAATCGTCGTATCTGAATATCAAAATATGAAATTCAATTCCAACGATTTATAATTCGCTGGAATTAATATATTCCGGTGAATATAAATCACCACAGTTAAATTTAAATAACCATTTATCCGTTTGTAGCGATTTTTTTTAATCGATGTAAATGTATATTGCCGGCGATTTTTTATCTTTTAGCAACGCACTAAAATCGCTGGGATTAATCTTTCCCAACGATTACTAACTGAATCATAGACAGCAAATGCGGCGATATAGTTGTTATTTGTGGCAAAAATAAATCGCCGGTAAAGAATCTCTATCCCGGCTATTTTCGGTTTCTGTTGTAGTAGATCAGAAGTAGATGCTTAATACCGACGAATGGTCAGCAATTTCTTAATCACTAGGAAAAATCATAAGCGGCGAACGTGAGGTTTTTCCCAACGAAATTTTTTGCCGGAAAAGATGTCTCTCCTTGCTGTATTAAGATAATCAATATTGCTGTATTAATAAATGAACAACCCAGGCCAGCATGCCGTAGGCGATGATCCATGATTTATATAAATATATATATTATTTATACATAAACCCCACTCTCGTAAAATCAACTTATTATAAATTGTTTCTTTCTTTCATGATTGCGAAGAATGATGGAGACTTGAGATCGAGCATATAAAACACGTTTAAGAAAAGTAATTAGATTCGTATAAATTAATATCTCCACTCATCTGGTCGATCAGCAAACCGGCCCCACTTTGATTGATCATTAATTATTTATATTTTATATCTTTTCTCAAATAATTTATCCACCTCCACGTTTCCAATGCCTTTACAACAATATTAATGGCTCATGCTGATCACGTCAATATCTTTATTTCTTTGTATATATTTTACGCATTTTGTCCACCATGCCCAGCTAGCTCCCATTCAAGACCTAGCTACCATGCATATTGAGTCGCGAATCAGTTGTTCTATCACTTATAGAACGACTCGAGAAACTCATGTGATCAATGCCCCTAATTTGTCTCAAATATGGGATGCAACATCATTTTAAAGATTGCCCCATTTTGATTTAAAGATGAGTTGAGATGATTTGAATAAAATATTATTAGAATATTATTTTTTAATATTATTATTATTTTGAGATTTGAAAAAATTAAATTATTTATTATATTTTGAGTGAGAATTTAAAAAAAAATTATAATGATGAGATGAGATGAGATGAGTTGAGATGAATTTCCAATCCAAACCAAGGCGTAGCTCAAGAAAATTTGATCATGATATATGTAAAGAGAAATATAAAACATTTGAAATAAGTAGTGATTTTATCTAATACGAGCGGCTTATAGCCCGCACAATGTGCAAGTTTTGTCTTGCTCTATTTATCAAAAAAAAAAAAAAACAGAAAAATTTTATGTACAATTTATATATATATATAGTTAATTTTGACGTGTGTGTAACAATAAGTAATCCAATTTTAACATGTTGCACACCATGAGCATGGATTATATATATATATATATATGTTGAACAGCATGTAGAGAAAATATAAAACATAAAAACATGGAACAATCCCTTCAAAAATATATTTAAGTTTTTTAAATTTAAATTATGTTTATGGCCACATAGTAAAAGTTGCAGTATATATATACATACAACAATATATGCGTAGTTCGACTCCACCTGCAGCATTATGTTATAAATAAGTACTAACTCATCTTGTCTTTCCTTTTTAAGCTTCATTTATTTAAATTAAAACATAAGACTTGATCTCCAAACCATGTATTCATTGCTTCCGGGCATCAAAGCCAACAAATCCAAAATTACACTTACGTTTTGATTGTTAAAATCTAATTCAGACATTTAACTTAACACCTTGTGTTCATCACTTACATTGAAAATTGTAAACTGATTTTAATTTAAAAAGTTATGCGACACATAAAATATTATGAACTAATTATTATATTTTAAGATAATCGAATTCAGATCAATTAAAATCAATATTGCATGTATTAATAAAAGAACAACCCCAGGCCGCCTGCATGCAGTAGGCGATGATCAATGATTTATACATATATACATATATATATATATATATGTTATTTATATATAAACCCCAGTACCTCTCTCGTAAAATCAACTTATTAATTGTTTCTTTCTTTCCTGATTGCGAAGAATGATAGACTCGAGATCGAGCATATAAAACAAGTTTAAGAAAAGTAATGATCAGATTCGTATAAATATCTCCAGTCTTGATTTGTCATATTTCAAATATGACATGAAATACCAATCGAGAATGCATGCATCCGCGCGTGTAGCATTCTCATCATGTTCCTTGTTTACACATGCATGGTGGAAAGTATGAAAAAGGCACATGCACCATACGCTATATATAGAGGGTGGATTGCAATATATATGAAAAATGCATGGTTATTAAAGTACTCATGATCAGATCATGATCAGGCACGTACATGTGCACGAGGGAGGTCTACATAGACCCACCCCTCCAATGAATAATTATTATTCATGCAATGTTAACTTATGTGATGAAGAGTCGGCCATGTAGATCATACTGTAAACAATGCTGTGATTAGTAAGTACCCGGAAGATTTTTATGATCTTTAATTTGATATAAATTAACTAACCTTTTTTCTATACCACGAAATTAAAATTAACTTAATGTTTTCATATTATTTTCGCAATTTTCTGATATATGAACCTCTAAAACCATTATCTTATTGTTGTTTGATATATATATGGTGCGGTTTTTCTCCAATGTAGATCTTTTCATTGGAGGCTTATAATTCACCTTATGACTCATTTCTTAGTCGAGTGTTCTTCAAACTTCGTTTCTCCATATTTTTAAGCCATATATATGTAACGGACAAAGCAAACCATCCAAAATAATTTCCATGATTCTAGCACTTGTATCTTGTATGGAATGTAATTATACTCTAGATCAGCTAGCTTGCTGTATAGCGTAATTACCTCTTTCATTTCCGTCATTGTATAGCTTATATACGGTACAGACATGTAATGAAATGTATTGTCCTCCATACTGTGTGTAAACTATTATATGGTATCACGAGCCTCCGTCTCCAGCGAGACCAACTCTGTTTCTATGGCTTCCCCTGCAAAAACTCGCACACAAACCCCAATCTCCATCAACACCGCAGGACAACTACCTCAGAAATTAATTGGTCCCAACTTTCCCTTATGGAGTGCAACTCTTTCCTCTTTACTTCTCAGCTATGATCTTATGGGATTTCTGGATGGAACTCATCCATGTCCCCCTAAGCCCACTCATCCTGCTGAAGATGAAAGCATTGTTGCCTACTCCAACTAATTTTGGCAAGATCAACTCCTTCTCAATGGCATACTTCCCTTTCTTGCTGAATCTCATGCCACTCATCGCCTCAGCCAAGACTTCCCACGATGCCTGGATTTGACTCAACCGCTTATATGCAAACAAGTCTCGATCCCGCTTGATGCAACTCAAGGAGCACCTCACCCTTCTTCAACGAGGTGATCGACCGATTGCTACTTATCTTCAAGATGTCAAAAGCACCATCGATGAACTTGCCATCATCGATACGGCATCGTTTATTGAAGGAGTCAAGAGCTGTGAAGTGTTGCGTTTTGGAGATCATGAAGTGTTGCATTTAAAGGGAGTGGCGATAGGCTTTCGTTTTACTCAGAAGAGGCATTGCTGTGTTATTGATATGTTACACACTTGCTTGTCATTTAGCTAAAATAGAATAGAAACAGTTAGAAGATTCTCTCTTGTATTCTCTAACATCCATTGCTATAAGGATGAAAGAGAACTCTAATTTTACGATCTGGGAAAAAGCTATTGTTGAACTTTCTATTTTGGAGGTTAGGGACCCTTGAAGATCCTGTAGCAATAGAAAGTCAGTTTACTTCCATTTTCATACTCTGTTCTTACATCACATAGAAACCATCACAGTAGCACAATACATTTTCATCACTTGCATATATTTAGGTTCTTAACAATTGGTATCTAGAGCCACCGATTCTTCATGGGTGTGGTACGATTAAACAAACAACAATTGTTGTTGCTGAATTTTTTTTTTTTGGAGAAATTAGAGCATATGAGTGAAATACTTGACAGGATGCAAGAAAATTCTAAGAAAATGAAGGAATCTCTTGTGCAGTGTTGCGACCAGGAGGATGAAGAAGAAGAGGCAGCAGAGATTGTGGAGGATGGCACAGAAGATACAGTAAAAGAGAGAAATATTCCAAGATAGGTGGAAGAAAATTGTAACGTTTTCAAGCATCAAGTGCAGGAATCTTTCTTGCTTGGCGAAGACCAGACTGCGGAGGAAAGTGTAAAAAAAAAAAACAATGGAGGTGGAGGAGAGGGTGGTGATGTCCACGAAAGTTGTTCCCAATGAAACCCCTAAAGAAATTCCTATCTACATTGTTCTTAGAAACCCAAAGCCAATATTAATTTCTATATTCTCATATGGCCACCCCAACCTTCGTTTCTGTCAGTTTCTCTAAAAAATGATCACCTTCTTCCTTCATTTTCATCAGTCATAGTTAGTAGTAACCATACAGTGACAGAAGAAGGCCTAAACATCAAGATGGATCGCGGCCTGAGATGGGAGTTTGACCATGGTGGGGTCTATTTTCATTATCTCTACTCTTTGTCCTCCCATCTCGATTCCCTCCTCCAACCCCTAATTCTAGCCCTCGATTCCACCTACGCCAAGGTCGTTGAGCCCATCCTCGATTGCACCTTCAGCTTGTTCTCTCTCAAGCTCATCCATGCTGAGATCGACCACCCTAGGCCCAGTCGCAACAACACATTCTTTGTTTACACGATGATTGACGGTGTGTGCAGGTTGGCTGCTCTGGAAGAGGAAGCCATCGAGCTGGGTGTGCTCCATGGTTTGCTTTCTGCCATTCGATCCACCAGAGTCTTGATCCGGGGTGATTATTTGGTGCATGTAGTCAAAACCTGCTACAATATGTATCTCAGCGAATTGAGTGGCACCAATCGTGTTGTGTCAAAGATTGTTTCGCACTGATAGCTAGAAACTCCATCGTGCTTAAGCCTCCAACCCAGAGTGCTGTTGCTACTCTTTATATGCTTGGGGTCAACTGTATAAGCTTCACTAGTGGAGACACAGGTATTGCAATTTCAAAAACAGCAGGCATGGTTTTTCTTCAAATGGAACTGAGTGGAAAAGATGCCTACATTGGACTCGAGGATGCTGACCTACATTTGGTAGCAACAAACGTAATAAAAGGGGGTTTTTCTTACTGTGGTCAAAGATGCATTGTAGTTAAGGTCATCTTGGTGATGGAATCTGTTACTAACACCTTGGTTGAGAAAGTGAAAGCAAGAGTTGCTAACTTGATCGTTGGGCCACCTGAGGATATAACTCTCGAGCTTTAGCGATCCAATGTATGTATGGTTGTACAAATTTTGAACTCACTATGCTCAATAAAATGCGTAGGCTCATTTTTTTGTGCTGGGAGGGGAACGCTGAAGGGATCTATGAAAATTGGGGTTTTGTTTATCTTAAGGAAAATTCCCAAATTGAAGGAAGAATGCGTGGGTGAGAAATTAATGGGAAGACAGATTCTAGAAATTTGGGTAGAGTACGGGGGTGAGTATGAGGATCAAACCTCACAAGTAACTAAAGTTGAAACAATAGAAGAATTTGGCGATACTTTTAGTGGTAAGCACAGTTTTAAATATAGTACCGTACCGGCCGGTACGGCCGGAATTTTTCGTACTAGCCGATATTTTGGCCTTTAATTTTTTTTTCATTTTTTCAAACTACAAGTTCATTTTTTTACTCCCAATTCAAAATAGACTATTTATAATTTATATATCTATATATTTATACATAAATTATTTATATATAGACTATTATTTTGAAATATAATTTATATATATTTATATATATAATTTATTCTTATATCGACTATCTCGAAACGGTACACGAAACGGTACTGGTACCAAAATATTTCATTCCAGTACCTTGACCGGTACGGCATCCGGCATGGTATTCAAAACATTGGTAGTAAGTACATTTTTTCTATCTCCATTTTTAATTTCTATCAAGATTTGGGTGCAAAGTATATCACTGGAGGTAAATTTGAGATATTTAGAACCCTTCATTCTTCTCTTGTAATATTTGGTGGAGGGCAAGGGGAAATTTCTATGGGGTGTCACCTTTACACATCTGTTGTAGTATTTGGTGGAGGGTATACTACCTGCAAAGTTTCCCGTTGCTGGTGCGACGAGACAACAATGGCAGTTGGAGGGGAGCTTGATAATAAATTGCCTTACAATGAATATTATGAATATTTTGGTCCAAATTATACTTTTCATGTAGAACCATGCAACATGGAGAATTTAAACTTGCCCCTTAAGGTTGTTTTTTTGCCCTTTTGATAGAGGAAAATTGGGGAAGGTGGAACACATGTTAAGCATGTTGGTGGAGATCTTGTCGAAAGTGTGGTTGCTCATGATGTAGTAGGTCGCTTGATGGCTCAATGGCCTGGCATCTTGTTTTAGAATTCAACGAGCACATGTCTCAGTTGTTCTTCAACGTTTCTTTGTTCCTCCTTATTAAAACTCAAGTCCTATTCTTTGGAATCCTTGAAAACACCTCTGCTCTCCATGATCAGTACTACAATCGATGGAGTCAAACCCATATGCTCCTTTCCTGAACTCTTATCCCATTTGAAGTGATTTTAGTTGGGCTTGAAGTGATGTTAGTTGGGGGGCATGCTCAAAGCAGCATTGGAAAGACTATGTAAAGTAGAGTGATTAAGATGAGGGTTCCGCACCTTGATCCACAATGCATTGAGAGCATCCATTTGTTTATTCAACAGTGTAGCTTCATGAATCAGAGAATTCATGTTGACCTTGTCCTTGTAGATAGTGTTGACCTTGTTAAGCTGTTAGAAATAACCTTAGAGCTCATGTGGGTGAGCAATCTGCAGAAGGGATGCATGAGTTATCTGAGGTAGACTTGGTCATATATTCTTGGTGAATTTAATTACTGGCTTGATGATGTGCAAATTCTAATTTCAGTGGCAATTGTCTTCTTTGGTGGGTTGAGTGGTGACATGTTTCTTAAGACCTTGGGAGGCTTCCCATGCCAGCTGATTCAAGAGGCTATCAATGCTCTAAACTTTGAGGATAATGTTTTTTTAAGGGGAGGAGTTTGTTATGACCTTGAGTAATACGACGTTGTTTACTGAAGGAGTCAAGGGCTGTGAAATGTTGCGTTTTGGAAGATTAATGAAGTGCTGCATTTAAAGGAAGTGGCGATATGCTATCGTTTTACTTAGAAGAGGCATTGCTGTGTTATTGATCTATTACACACCTACTTGTCTTTTAGCTAAAATAGAATAAAAACAGTTAGAAGATTCTCTCTTGTATTCTCTAACATCCACTGCTATAAGGATGAAAGAGAACTCTAATTTTACGATATGGGAAAAAGCTATTGTTGAACTTTCTATTTTGGAGGTTAGGGACTCTCGAAGATTCCGTAGCAATACAAAGTCAATTTACTTCCATTGTCATACTCTGTTCTTACATCACACAGACACCATCACAGCAGCACATTACATTTTCATCACTTGCATATATTTAGGTTCTTAACATAATCATTATTAATAATTAATGTTGTTCTTAGTAATCAGTCCTATAATTGTGTCTTTTGACTAATCTCTAACTTTGTCGCTTTGTGGTCGTGCATATATAATAAATTCAAAGGTATATAAATATGCCATTATATACTAAACTAGTAAGGGCAACGTGCGTTGCACGTGTGCCCAGTTGATAAATGTAAAGAAAAAATTAAAAAAAATACAAAATAGTAAATTAGAAGGTGAAAAAAAAAATTTAAACAAAAATTGAACAAAATATATAAAGTGAAGAAAGAAGTATAGACTTTACATACAATTTAGTATCTTAATTATTTAAGTATATAATTACAATAGTGAAAAGTTTAAGAAGAAGAGATTTTGAGGGTTTATGAGTTGTTTAATTTATAGGATAGACAGAGAGTACATTAAGTTTATTTTAATGCAATTGCTTATGTTGATTCATTTCTTTGGGCAAATACATAATCTATTCATTTTCTGAAACTGTAGTTGCAATATTTACTAAATATTACAATTATTAGTTTGAAAATAATAACCGC
Source organism: Pterocarya stenoptera (assembly GCA_003123785.1). Lineage (NCBI taxonomy): Eukaryota > Viridiplantae > Streptophyta > Magnoliopsida > Fagales > Juglandaceae > Pterocarya > Pterocarya stenoptera. The sequence continues at coordinate 54,522 of QEOT01124189.1, read as the reverse complement.
TACACATCCAGTATCTTCCTCTACTTCTAGATAGACTCGTTAGCTAAAATTAATGAGAATATTAGTAATTGCGTAATTTTAACAATTACTATATTATATTTATCATATAAGGAATGATCATTTAAAATGATGAGATAAAATGATTTGTCGTGGTTATGAGATGCTCATATTTTTGTAATTATAACACAAACTTTTCGTTGCAGTCATATCCAATTGCTTTATTACAATTTGTACGAGACATGTAGTGAAACTTCAAAGTGAAGGAGATGTTGCCGATCTGGGCTGTGGAAGGCCTCCGGCGTTCCTTGAGATTGACTATGTGCATCGGTGGCTCACTGTGTATCATAAATTTCATATGCGGGTGGTCTTGTGAGTTATTTCTTTTATATCAAAGCTTCACTTCTTTTGAATCTTGCGTACTTTATTTATTTATTTATTTACTTACACAAATAAATTTATCAATTATTACTATCCTTACTAAAAAAAATTATCGCTATCATTAAAAAATCAGAGAATTTAATAAAAAAATAAATTGCTATTGATTTTTTTGTCCCTCCCTCTCTCTTCAATGTTTGGGTGCTGAAAAATTAGAAATAACATTTCATTATTTTTATAAAGTTTAATCAGATATTTTAATAGATCAAATTTATTTTAATGATTATTATAAGAAATTGGTAAACATCAAGCTCATCGAATATCCAACTCGTGGGCATTATGGATCTATTTTAATTGACTTTCAAGAGAGGAAATCAGTTAACACTTGACCCACTCACACCTACAACATCGTATATCATTATATATAATCTTTTGATCGTCTATTTTACTTGATAATTGGTGGAAGCGTGTGAAGGACATAAGAAAAATGAAAATTTCCAACATTAATTGCATGTTGCAAGAATATTTAAGTTTTGCTGATCTCACGATTCTCACCAATGACGACACTATGTCTCGGGGTAACGATAATTTTTTAGATTTGAATCTTGATGAATGCACACTCATTTTTTACATATATCTGATGATGAATGGTAAAACAGGCACAATATCAAATATCTCAGACATGCCATTAATATTAATCCAGTTACGGAGTGCGCAAGCGTCACATAATTATTTTAAAAAGAGTAAAGTTTATTATTAAAAAATTAATTTCTTGTTATATGAGTTCTGTATTTATTTATTTTTAAAAAACTTGTACGATATTTACACACTTCAAGACTGTAAATATATTATCTATATTTAAGACATTTTGTAGTTATTTACATAGTTATGTTTTAAATAGAAATATTTTTATAAAAGTAATATGGTTTTATAAAAATATATTTAATTTAAAACGTAATTATATAAAAAAATATTATAATCATAGTATAAGAATTTGATGTCTACTTTTTTCTTACTTTTCCTAATAAAAAAAATTGAATGTACAGAAATTAAAACTTGTCACTATTTATATAAACAATGATTATTGTTTAAATGTGTGTCCTTGCATTTAGCTTTACTCTATAAATTCAAATTATTCAATGCCATTATCTCTTCAACTCGTCGTATTGAAATAATAATTATAAAAAAATTATATTTATCATTTTTATAAATTATATATTATATTTTTTTCTCTTATTAAATATGTGGTATAAAAATATTGAATAAAATAATTCAATAAATTTTAAAAAATAAAATAAAATAAAAATTTGATATGTGAATTTCGATTTGTCCGGATATCTACCAAAGTATTTCTAAAAGAATAAATAAAGAAAATTACTGTTTATCTCCCATTACCATCAGACGAAACAGACGAAATGGAACGAGACGGACAAAATGGATGGGAGGAGCTTCGGCCGTGGGTTTAGTGTGTGGCCTAGGGAGGAGCTTCGGGCTCCGGGTCAAGGGGAGGAGGAAGGTGGAGGTCAGGGGAGACCTGTGGTGGTGCTCGGTGGAGTTGGAGGCTGACGACGACGGCGCCACAGCCTTGCGAAGCGAGGAACCCAGAGGAGAAACGGGCTCGCGTGGGGAAAGAGGGACTGCCGTGAGGGGCTGGGTTCGGTGGGATGGTGCTCGCCGGCGTGAGGGGGAGCTGTCGTGGTGGCCGGTGAGGTCGCTGGTGGCGCATAGGGCGCGGGGTTGAGGAGGGCGAATCCGTGAGAGAGGCAAGCTATTTCGGGTGGGGGAGAGAGAATCGTGGTGGCTGGGCCCGTCAGAGGTAGTCGCCGGTGGAAATGGGAACTCGTGTGGTTGTGGCCGGCGATGAGCGGCGGTGCACTGCTGTGGCTAGGAGGAGCCGAGAGAAACGCATGGGAGAGGAGGTGTCGGCTGGGGGAGAGGAAATGGCAGAACGGTAAATTGGAAATAGAAACAGGGGCAAAATCGGAAGAAGAGAAGGGGCAAACGGAAATTTGAGAATAAAAACAGGGGTAAAATGAGAAAAAATTTATTAGATGAAATATTGTTCTTAAGCCATTCGCATTTTATATATAAGTAGATATAATACACGAGTGACGTAATTAATATAAAGTAATTAATATAAAGTGCCCTAACAAAGGCAGTGGCCTGGCCGGGGGGTACCTTTTTAAGCTGCTAGATGTATAAATTCTCACAAAACTGATCAAACAAAAGTACTACTTTCTTCACTAAGGGTCCCTACAAAGGGAGCATCTTTCTCTTGCTAACCAAGTATGTACTACTTTAGCATTTATTGTAATCAACGTCCATGCGTGCCTCTTTTTTGGGCCTCTTTGGTTTATGAAGTACTAGTATCGAATTGAACGGTCGGATTTAACTAGAAGCTAAGGAAATGAAAATTAGAGGTTTATATAAGACGTGCGGATAGAGATGAAAAATATTTAAAAGAAATAGATAAATAGTTTAGACACAAATAAATATTACAAAAATAAATCTATAAATTGACGTGACTTGATATGATATGTTATATTGTAAATTTACTTTTATTATAAAAATATATCTAATATATTATATGAAATTATATCAGTTTGTAAATTTATCATGTGTAGGAGTGGACCAGTCAATGAATGAAAATTTAGCTCGGAAGTTTAATCCAAATTCAATTCATTTAATGACATGGGATCGTGGACTATTTATTAGAGATGATGAAACATGTAGGTTGATGATCGAATGTGCATCTAATCTAAAGAAATATGGGTTGCATTTTCTAAAGAAATTCAAATTCAAATTATAATCACTCTTTGTCTGGTTTTGAAATTCAGATTTTAGACTACGTTTGAATGTTGAGTTGTGTTATTTATGAATAGTAGTGAGTTGAGTAGTGAAATGAGTTATGTGGGGCCTATCTAAACTGGGTTTAAGGTATGTTTGGATGTTAAGATGAGTTTAGTACTTTTTATGGAAAATTGAAAAAAGTTATGGGTCCCTTGTCTAAATATGTTTTAAATTGAAAAAAGGTTGTGGATCCCACATGTAAGAAGGTTTTGAGTTGTGATGAATTTAGTAATTTGAGAGTTATATGTTTAGATGTTAGACTTAGCCGAATTTGGAGACCAAACGCAGCCATAGTTACAAGTTTGGAAAGAAGATCAAGGGCTATTGAATTGCACTGATCGAGCACGAATTGCGGGTTGCTTTCTAGCTAGCAATTTCTTTTCATGCTTGGACAAAATCATCAGGATTTGATTAATTAAATCTCTTTTTGTAATGTCAACGGAAGGATGAGAATATGTTATGCTTTATGGCCAAGTAGATCGATGCATGTTATTGTCTGTTCTTGAAAAAGAAGAAGACGATGATGATGAGGTCCGGTTTTTGTCTTGACAACAGCTAAACCGTGCAAAACAATTCTCCTTCTTGTTGTTTTGTGCAGGCTCCATGATTTGACTTTGTTGTTAGCTATAGAGCCTTAACTCTCAACTGCTCAACTATAGCCTGCTAAGGAATTTTGCTACTAGTGAGATGGGATGTGAATTTTATGAATAATAATAAAATAATATATAAATAATATTGAGATAGTTTGAGTCTATTTTTTATGGAGCTTTGAGAAATAATAGAGAAAAAATTGAATAAAAAATATTATAAAGTTAAAATATTGTTAAAATATAATTTTTTAATATTATTTTTGTTAAGAATTTGAAAAAGTTGAAATATTTTTTATTTTTTATTTTAAAAGTTTATAAAAGTTGTAATGATTACTTTGAAAATATTTGCATTTGATTGATGTTTCAGAAAGATATAAGATGAGAATTTTGGAATGAATTTTTTTTTTTTTCCAAACAAGCCTTTAGTCTTGCTGCCAAATAGAAACTCTAGCATGCTACATAATTACGAGGAAAACAAATTAACGTTTAACTTTATATTTTTTCCACGTCTAATCCTTAATTTTTTTTCTTCACAAAAGGGTACAATGTTGTGAAAAACGATGCAAGAAAAGTACATGCAAGGGAGAAAATCAATCACAAGACATAAAGATTCATGTGATTCGGCAATGTGCCTATATCCATAGAGCTATAGGTGATTTTATTATCTTGAGGAATGATAAAATACACTTTAGGGACAAAATTACATTGTTTCGTTAATAATAAATGTGTATATATATATAAGGTTGTACGGCAAAAACCTTAATTTCACAATATCTTGATTATTTGCTCAAACAACCCTCAAGCGAATTCTCTATTTGAAATTTATTCATGCAAACTTTGTGCTTGAACTCCGCTTGAATGACTTGGCGTGTGAACTCTCTGCACTAAGGCGGCGATTCTCGAATCACAAATAGAGTTATAAGTTTTTCCTAGAGGCCTCAACCTCATTAAAAATTCGTCAAAAAATCGTAACGGATCATTGTTGAGTCTAGTCGGATCATTGTTTGAGCGAGAGAGATTTTGATGATCAGGAGGTCGCTCGCTCGCTCATCATCCAATTCGGCCCTAAACTTCACTGGCCAATTTGGAGCATGCAGCTGATACTTTTGTATATTTGTTCTTTTACCCGTTTTCTGGATAGAGACTTGCAGGGATGGGTCAGTACTGCTGTAATATATATATATATATGGATGAAAAATGATTTACCCATAATATATATTATAATAATATATTAAAATGAGGGGCATTTTAATAAAATGCTGTATAAAAGTAATAATATTTTATCAAAATGTCATCATTTTAATACATTGTTATAAAATATGTTATAGAATATATTGTAAGTATATCATTGCTCTATATAAATATAAATATATATATATATATATTCAAAACTTCGTCTCTGACTAGTCCAGTACTACTTATAATGTTAATTGTCTCATCAGCATTTTGTACTCTGGGCATTAAATTCAGCACCAAGCCCATTTTGACTGGATAATGCACACAATTACGAGCCGAATAACTTCACATATTTGCATATCTACCAACCCATGATACCAAGAATCCCACTGCTTCTGACCCACAACACGTTCAATCTCATTTTTTTCCATCGTCATCGATTGGTAAAAAAAGCGACTGCATGTGCAAGTTATCCCCAATGATAAGAGAATTTATAGTGAGTTATTTGTCATGAGATTTGATTGATTTTAATTATCTCATTTTCGTAACAAATAAATCACGGCAAATAAGCTTTTTTTTTTTTTTTTTTGGGTAGTGATTCATATATCTACTCAGCATTCGCCATGCAGAGTCTGTCTCGCATGGATTATTTTTAAAATAATATTAATTTTTTTATATGAATTTTAAATTTTAGGTCTTGTTTTGATTAAGAGATGAGATAAGATGAGTTGAAATGATTTATGAATAATAGTGAAATTTGTGAGTTGAGACGGTTTTTGAAAATTTTGTATGTTTCGATTAGAAGTGAAATGAAATGATTTTAAGTTGTTTGAGAGAAGATAGATGTGAGTCTCTCAAATAATAATTTTGTTTTATTTATAAATATATTTATAAATAAGTAATAATAATTTTTTAAATTACATACCCAACTTTTTAATAATATAATTCATAATAACATTATAAGTTGACAATATTTTTTTAAAATCAGATTATATAAAAAATACTATTAACTCAAATTCTTAACATAAAATAAAAATATAAAAAATATTATTAACTCAAAATATTTATATCAAAATTTTATAAAATCTTGAGAAGCTAGTAAAAACTATTTAATATTTTTATTTAACTTTAATTTGATTTTATATCAAATTTTTATTTAACGAAATCAGCATTGTGATCACGCATGGAGCCTTTCTCTTTCACCTGGAGATGGGTTTTCTCTTTTATCTGCAAAAGCTAAATCAGACTGAAAAGTAAAAAGCATAACAAAAACTAAAGCATAACACATGTGAAAACATCGATCTCTGAAAAGGAAGTAATTGCTGTTTGGATTGAAGATAACTTTACCGTAGGAGATGATCTCAACTCACTTCTCAATCCAAACTGAGGAATGATACCCCCATTTAGAACAAATTGCAAAAAGAGTAGTAACAAAAATTGCATGTGTATCATTAATTAGGTACCAATTAAAAGTCATAAATACGAGTTCAAAGGAAGTAATTAACTTGCTTCTCCACAGCTTTTACGTCGACGTTACAATTTTCGTGCTTATTAACGGAAATGAATCAATGATTGATTGCCCAACTCATTCATTTGGAAACAGTTAGTTCTCAAATCGTCCAAGCTTTAAAAAGATTAATGCTGAGATTGACGCTTGGCCTGATTTTTTTTTTGATAGGTTATCATTCCAGTTCGACATGTTTTTGTTTTGGCGATGCTTTTGCCAAGCATAAAGCTGTATAGTTTGCTCTATATGCTATAGGGATACCTTTCCTTGCCTTGCCCTTATTTTTGTTCATACTGCCCTATAATTGCAGCTCAAAGTGGGAAACAATATTCATAAGCCTCCTTATTTAGTGTAACTTCTTCCCACTTAATTAAATCTCACTTGTGTTGGTTCCTTTTGGATTTGATGTAAAGCAACGCCTCTCCTTATTAATTGCAGAACAAACAAATGTGAGTTTCTATTGGCTATGCTGAATCGAGTTCCCAATTGCATTAATGCAAGCGACACAAAATTTGAGTTGTCAGTAATGGTGCATCACTGCATGCGACTTTAAGGGCTGGAGCCAAGTGGCATGCATATATGACACGCTGTAATCTACCAATAAAATCATGTTGAGTTTGTTTGATAAATTTTGAAAATAATTCGAGTTGACCCTCCAAAGTTATGCACATTAACTTACTTGTGAAAGAATGAAAGAATCCCACTAACTTTGCATATACATAAATCACTCGCACATGCTCTCTGCATGCGGTCCAGCTTTTGTGCTGAGTAACAAATCAAAGAACACATCTTTAGATCTGTATAAATCATTTTTATCTGAATGTACTTGAAAACGGAGAGAGGGAAAAAAAATATTAATGTTAGACACAGTCATAGGTTGTGCAAGCACCGCACATTCATTTTGAAAAAGAGAGAAGTCCATTATTAAAAATTTAATTTTTTTTTTTATATTAGTCCCATATTTACTCGTTTTCTTCAAAAGGAATAAGTATGCTACGCTTACATATTTTATGACTGTATCTGCATTACTCAAAGAAAATGGGAAAGAGGAGAAGATGAAAGTTACCCTGAATTTGAAACAACATTGAATTCATTCCCCCAAATTATTACAAACAGGAATTAGACCTTCCACCACGTTGCTGAATAATGGCAGGCAGGCAGTTTTAGACACGCTGTTGAGAAGTACTCTTTTTAACAGTCCGGCTACCTGCAGAGCCATACTGATTCAATTCTTTTGAATTGGCATCGAGGTAATGGAGGATTGTTACCATAACGATTGAGGACATGAACATGGGTATTGGACCAAAAAACCACAGCAGCAAATTGAGAGCAAAATATAGAGCTCTAAGTCCAAGTGACCAAAGTTCACCTCCCCTTATGACAGCAATCTCCACGCTACTCAAAGGAACTCTATTGCTGGAGTTGCTTATCAGATAGCTAGCATGGACAAAGTGCCTTGCTGACTGAACAAAGCATGAAAACGCAAGGAGGAAGCAGGTTAGGAGGCTTATGTATTTGATGGAAATGGTGGATTGCCTCGTGTCTCCGTAGATAATTTCGCTTTGAAAGAGGTTGTTGGAAGAGTTTGCAATCCAGGCTCCAATCAGAGAGCAGAGAGTCAAAGAGATAGTTGCCAAGTAAATCGCTACAGTTGCATTGGAGTTGGTCACGGTGAGAGCTGTGCTGATCATATTATGCTTTTCCCTTTGCTGCAATTTCCAATGAAAAAGGTAAGCAAATCTGCTAAAATCATGTTTGTTAGAGAGGAAAAAAGAAAAAGAAGGGATGAAAGGAGATCAGGGAGCGATACCGGCCTCCATTATACTTTCGACCCAAGCTCTCTTGTCATTGTTCTCATATCCCATGAATGTGGTGTGAGGCCTGTGAAGGTATCGGTAAAGGAGGAAGATGTGGTAAGTAAACATGATCAGCAACCCGCTAGGGACCAACACCAAATCAAGGTCCTCCTTTGGAAAACCCATGATTTTTCTTTCTTTTAACTGCTAACACCAAAGGAGGAGTTGGTGGGTTTTAATTTGGAGTTGGGTCTCGATCTGTTTATAAAACTTGTCCCAGACGAGAATCCATGGTGTTTTGGATATCTTCAAACGCAAACTTTTGACTTCTCAAAGTTCGGCAGCAAGAACTAGTTACATGCAGTCAAACTTTTTTAGTTCCACTTTATAATTTAAAAGGGAGTGGTGAATATGCAGTAAACAAACGACTAACAAGAAATTATTATTGTAGTATTACTTGCAGGACATGATACTCAATGTCATGAAACCGAAGGATTTTAAAATTTTAAACTAATACTCATGAAAGCTCAGTTAATATTAGTGAGATATAATATAAATTTAACTAAGACTGATCAGGTTTGAGATCCTCTTCAGTTGTCTTTCTGATTGCTTGATTAATTATATATATTAAAAAAAAGATTGATACAATATTAAGGGTTGACGTTTGGACATTTAGAGTATCTCGAAATTATATGAGTAGTAGTAAAATAGTTTAATTCAAGATATTTTTTTATTATATTTTGAAAAAGGTGAGAGAAAATGTTGAATAAAAATATTCTAAAATAAAAAATTTATTTGAATATTATTTTTAATATTCTTTTTATTTTGAAGTTTGAAAAAATTGTATATATTTTTGTGTTTTGTTTTAAAATTTGTAAAAATTGTAATGATTAGGTAATGATTAGAAGAAAATATTAAAGATTTGATATTAAAAAATATTTTATATTTAAATGATATTTAAAAATAAAATTATGAAAAGTTTTGAAAATTCTACTTTTCATCTCATGATCTTCCTTAACTAGGCTTAGGAAACCTTTGCTCCATAGCAACGTAACAACTTATATAAATATATATATATATATATATATATATATATAAAAAGAATACTACAAGTACGTGATTTGCACATGGTAGTATAAAACTAATATTAAAAAGTTAAGAAGCTTTTTGTATTCAAACCACTCATAAATTAATTCATAGGATTTACTTGGACACGCAATATAGAGTAAGAATACAGTTATTTTTGTATATTTCTTACATATTCTATTAATATTAGTGGCCGAAGTAATTATTTTATATTAAAAAATTAATACATTCAATCATATTAATAAAATGTATAAAGAATAGACAAAAATGACAGCACATAAATAGAATTTTTGTTAAATTAATGGGACGTAATCTTTAACAAGTTTTCTATATTTTGTGGGTCAACCTCAATATTTTTTTCCCCGGAAAGCAAGGCTAAAGCCTAGCATCAGTCATTACTTGCGTAGAAAACTCAAACTACTGCTACCCAACTAAAGTCTTCATGTTGGCTTAGAAAATACTCATGAATAAGGGAGTAGGGAGTTTCATCTTTAAGTATTTCACTATTAATTCCTGTGGGCCATTTCCCATTCCAGAGCTCGGCCTTTCAACCGACTTTCTAGAAACCTCTTGTTTTGAATGCTATGATAAAAAAGAGGGCAGGAATATTTTGAGCATCCCATCCATTACTAATCAGTGACATAGGAAATTATATTTGTAATTTTAGAATGTATAAATTTTATGTTTTTTTTTTGTAAAAAAATAAATAAATATGAGACACATGAAAAATTAAATTTTTAAAAATAAATTTCACTATTTTTCAAATAAAATGAACAAAACTTACACATCTTAAAATTATATCTAATATTAGTCCCTTTTTTTTTTTAAATTGGGTTTGTGAAATGTATTTGCACAATTAACCAAAATTAGGTGGAGAAAGTAGTACTACTGGAATTCAAGCAATTAAGGACTCCTTGGCATTTGTTTTGAAAAGCAAGTGAATATATATTCACATACACGTACGTACACAATCCCTTTGAAATGCAAATTTTCAGGAAGAAATTGCTATCAGGCTTTAAATGTGTTTGACAATTGAATCATATGTGCTAATTAAGCTTCCATATAAAAATGCATATCCGAAACTCAATCCGTTAAACTAAATGTGTCAGATTTTCAAATTTTAACACAACCTATTTAAATAAATGGTCGTGTCGTGTCATCCGTTTTGATCTCTTTAATAGTTAATTAAAATTAATCTACACATCAGGACTCATTTTAACTCGTTTCATATAAAGAGGTTGAACTAATCGCCATAACTTATTTGACATGATTAACATAATTTCACATAAAATTAAAATCTGTATTTATTAGTAATCACAATATCTAGAAAAATAATTAGACTACCCACTAATAAAAAATATCTATATTTTTCATATTCTAACTTATTATAAAAGCAATACTATAATTTTGATATTAACAAACATAAGTATTGATTCATAATTACAATCCTAATTAGAGGTATAACTGGTCTGATTTGATATGATTTTGGACATGTTTTAGAATCGAACATGTATATATCGATTTTGAGATTTGAAGAACCGATATTACTGTACCGGTTACACCCCTAAATTGGTACTTCTGGTATGGTTTGGTCCTGTTTGTTCGATATATTATATAATACTTATAATATAGTATACATATTCTAGTATATAATAATATAGTGATAATATAATGTAGTATATTATAACATATATTATAATTGTATTATCGACTATAGTGATAATATATAGTTATTTATATATGATTTTAAAATTTAATTTTATATTAATTAGTAATTTATCATAATACAAAATTAATTTATATAGAATTATATATAAAAATGATATATAATATAAAAAATATTTTATACAATATAAAAAATTAAAATATATATATGAATCGATTCAGTCTGGTGTTACAAAAGGAAAACTAGAACCGGATCGATTTCAACTGATTTTGAGAAAAATAAAACTGGTACCGAACCCTCTATAGAACTAAACCCACCGGTCCGGTCTGATTTACCAGTTCATCGGTTTTTTTCCAACCCTAATCCTAATAATAAAAGTATAAGCATATTGAAAAATATTAATATTACAATCCAACAATAATAAAATTGTAATTGTGAGTAAAAATATAAACGGGTCATAATGGGTTATTTTCGTGTTAAGCGGGTTGACTCATTAATGACCTGTTTTATAAATCGTATCTTAACGGGTCAACTCTTCTAACTTGAGCCCGTTAACATTAAACTCAAAGTCAATAATTTTGTGTCATGATTGTGTTGGGTTCACGGGTTGTGTGACATATTGCCACTAAGAGTGTAAATCGGTTCGATTCGCTCATAGAAAATGATGGACCGAAAGTTGGACCGATCACCCTTAGTGGACTGGACCATTAGCTATCGGTCCGTTCAGTCCGGCCCATTTATTTTTTTATTTTGTTTAATCTTTTTTTTTTGGAAAGAAATAATAAAAAAATATTTAAATTACTAAAATTTAAAAAAAAAATTAACCATAATTATACTTATGATATTGATAGTTACTACTTATTAACTTAGATTTTGCTCTTTAGTATGCATAATTATTAATAATGTCATACATTTTATATATGGTTAATAAATATCAAATAATTTCATTGTACATAGATTACTCATGCTTGCTTACAACTTGGGTATTTAAGAAAATTACTTAATTACTTTAATAATAGAGTATATGTATGACTGTATTTATGAATGTATTATTTATCTACATATATTATTATATGATTTATAACACATTATTAACTGATAGCATATATTATTTAACATTTTATATGATTAATGATAATAGATGAGATGAAAATTAGATAATTAACTTATACAATTACTATATAAAATAATATAATATATGTAAAAAATATTTTAAAAATAGATATACTAATTTGGTTGGTTTTGGTCTTGTCCAATCTGGTCCAAAAATCACAAGTCTCAAGACTAGACAGAAACCCATTCGGTCCACCATCTGTGGGATCAAAACCAATCACTCATAGTCTCGGTCAGGTCTAGACCGAAACTTCTTCACCCCTAATTGCCACCCCTATCGAAAATGGTGTCCCTAACTGTACTGATCAGTGTATTTATATATATATTTTTAGCATTTGTGTGTGTTTTTTTAGGTACACAAGATTCAAACAACTAAGCATTATCGATTTCCTAATTAATGCAAGTCCTCAAGACTGCATATGGATTTAAGGTCTCTTTAGATTCAAGTTTTTGTTTCTTAATGGTTGCTACCGAAAGACGTCTCATCACTGTGCTTTCACAGATGGTGTGACCTCATAGCCCATATATTAAAGTATAACTTTAATTGCTAATTAAACAAAGAGCCTTCCTATTAGAGCCTACCCACGAGTTGCAGTAGAAACACTATTCTTCTCTTTTCATTGTTAAAAGTAGTAATATACTTGGAAACCTAGATCCATGACCAATTATTCCCAATCTTGAAAGCATTATTTAAGAGCATTGTTAGAATGGTAGCTTGATTTCCTGTTGAAAACACCATTCTAGAGACTTGGCATGACTGTGTCTCAACCTCGACTCAAACGAACTTTGACTTAACCTTAGCTCTAGCAAATTTCAGACTGATTGCTCCCTTGATATCTGCTCAACAGTCCACTGGAGTGAACTTTAGACACATTGTTTGCTCGACAGTTCCCATGAACAAATGTTCAAAAAACCTAGTTCCTACACTGTTTTATATATAAACATATTTTTGTAAATAGAAAAAGGGTGAGTTGCGGCCAGAAAGAGAGAGAACTCATTTTGTAAGATTTTGAGAGCTAATTGAGTGTATTAGGGCTTTTGAGACCGATAAGTGATTTGTAATTGTTCTCTGTTACTCCATCTTTGTGATAGTGAATCCTTGAGATCGATTCCGCTAGTGGACGTAGGCTATTGTTCAAGACAAATCAATTAAATCTTGTTATTCTTTGTGTGATTGTCAAATATTTGTTATTTGCTTCCGCTAATCTGTTTCAAAGTAATCTCTATAAATTTAGTTAATCCTAACAAGCATCATACTAGAAGACTTTTGTTCAACAGTGATCTTGTGCTTTGACATAAAAAGTGACAATTTGTCTTTGAGGGTCGTGTTTGTGTTGTGTTCAGTCATATACATTCAATTATATGGGTCAACCTAAACATGACCCATTAAGCTAAGTGTGTCAAACCTTCAAACCTTAACACAATCTATTTAAATAACGGGTGATACGAAACGAATCGTTTTGACATGTTTAATAGTTAATTAGAAATTGTTCAACATGACCCGACCTATTTCAACCTGTTTTATGTAATTGGTAGTAATATACTTGAAAACCTAGATCCATGACCAATTATTCCTAATCTTGAAAGCATTATTTAAGAGCATTGTTAGAATGGTAGCTTGATTTCCTGTTGAAAACACCATTCCAGAGACTTGGCATGACTGTGTCTCAACCTCGACTCAAACGAACTTTGGCTCAACCTTAGCTCTAGCAAATTTCAGACTGATTGCTCTCTTGATATCTGCTCAACAGTCCGCTCGAGCGAACTTTAGACAGATTGTTCACTCGACATCTACTTAACAGTCCACTTGAACAAATGTTCAGAAAATCTAGTTCTTGCACTGCTTTATATATAAACATGTTTTTGTAAATAGAAAAAGGGTGAGTTGCGACCAAAAAGAGAGAGAACTCCTTTTGAGAGCTCATTGGGTGTGTTAAGGCTTTTGAGATTGAGGAGTGATCATTTGTGATTGCTCTCTGTTACTCTATCTTTATGGTAGTGAATTCCTTGAGATCGATTTTGCTAGTGGACGTAGGCTATTATTCAAGCCAAATCAGTTAAATGTTGGTATTCTTTGTGTGATTGTCGAATATTTGCTATTTGCTTCCGCTAATCTATTTCAAAGTAGTCTCTAGATATTCAGTTAATCCTAACAAGCATCATACTAGAAGACTTTTGTTCAACAGTGATTTTGTGCTTTGACATTAAAAGTGACAATTTGACTTTGTGGGTCATGTTTGTGTTGTTTTTAGTCATAGACATTCAATTATATGGGTCAACCTAAACATGACCCATTAAGCTAAGCGTGTCAAACTTTCAAACCTTAACACGATCTATTTAAATAACAGATGACACAACATGAATCGTTTTGACCTGTTTAATAGTTAATAAAAAATTGTTCAACATGACATGACTTATTTCAACCCATTTTATGTAATTGGATTGAACAAACCCATATAACTCATTTGATCTAATTAATATAATCTCACATAAAAGTTAATATATATATTTATTAATGGCCAGGATATTTAAAAAAACAATAAAACTACCTACTAACAAAATGTATAAATATTCTTCATATTTTAATTTGTAATAATACCAATATTACAAACAACAATAACAAATATAAACATAGGTCCAAAATTATAATCTCAACAATAAAACTATAAGCATATTGAGAAATACCAATATTACAACACAACAATGCAGATACAATTTAAAAATGCTATTGTGGTTGATTTTGGGTTAGGTAGGTTGACCTGTTATTGATCCATTTATTAATATTTTCTTAGTAGGTAAACCCGTCTTGACCTGAACTCATTTATATCAAATCCAAATCCATTAATTTTGTGTTGTATACGTGTTGAATTTACGAGTTGTGTCACATGTTACCACCCTTATTTGACATATATAATTAGTAATCACAAGTACCAGTTTGTGATCTATCAATTAGGATAAACCTCGATCAGGGACTTCATGCCATATGGTGCCACTATTTTGTAGTGGCTAAAGCCAGCATCCAAGAAGAGCTTTTCCCACTCTTTCTTGGTTCTCTCTTTTCCAGTGAGCAAAATCATCATCAGTGCGTCCGAGAAAAGCTTTGCTTTTGTGATATCATGTTGTTCCTCCTCCTCATTTATCACCACGTCTATGATAATTATCTTTCCGTCCTTACCTTTGCTCCTAATAGCCTCTTTGCATCTCTTTAGTATGTCGATACATTCCTCATCGCTCCAATCATGCAAGATCCACTGCATGTCAAATATATTTATATATATATATATATATATAAAAGATATCAGAATCAGTACTTGCAGATCATGCCTTAAAATGCTAACTTCAAACCCAGCTAATAAATTTTGAACTCTGGTCACTTGGGTATAAAGGGATCAGACACTGTCACTACAAGAAAATTGGATTTTTAGAATCATTTAATTGTGGCTAAAAGATTATTTATGATTAAAACAGATTCATTTTAGTTGTAAATAGTCATTTTGCTGAAATTAATTAGTTGCAAATAAACAGTAGTGCGTGATAGTTGTCTTTAATTTACTTGTGTAAGTTCGCATAAATATTCTTATATTTGTTCAATTTTGGTTTTCGTACGGCAGCATATCCAACTAGGCAAAGAAATAAAACATAAAATTCGAAAGAATATTTTTTTGTCTGAATTGAAAACAAATCCTGGACCATTAGGCAAAGAAATATTTTGCACACCTTCATCAGAATGGCATCTGCAGCAGGGATGGACTGAAACATATCCCCACCGACGTATTTCAAGTTTTTATCATCTGGCAAATTAGCAACCACATGTGGGAGGTCAAACACTGTGCATTTGATGTGAGGGAATGCCTCAGAAATGATCCTCGACACTGTCCCACTTCCACCTCCAACATCAACCAACGAATCCAAACCCTCAAAAATGGTCTTGTAGTCCTTGATCACCTTGCTCATTAGTCGGGAATCGCTGGCCATTCCTTTATCAAAAGCGACACCGTATTCTGGGTTTTGGCTGCAGTAGTCAAAGAAACCCATCCCGTGCGCTTTCACAAAAGGTGTGAGCTCGGTGCCTCGAAACCAATCTCCCAAGGAATACCATGAGTTTACAACAGCAGGGTCAAGTATTGCTTGAACCAACGGTGACAGGCCGGTGACCTTATCTTCGAGGACGACCCTAGAAGAAGCTGTGAGAGCATAAGCTTCTCCTTCTTCTTGATCTTCATGAACTACTGGGGCCGTTTTACTAATGAAGCCGGAGTGTACCAGCAAACGTATGAGCCTGTGCATGCAGCTGGTTTTTTGTGGGTGGATTCGAAGTTTAGAAGCCAGCTGTTTAAGAGTAATGGGTTGGCCATGGTTATGGATGATGTCAGGGATACCTAGCTGAATCGCACAATAGAGTGACATGGAATCTGTGAAGCTTAGTATATTTTTGTACAGATGAGACTGAAGTCGAGACAACTCATCACTTGCTGATCCCTGGCCATTGAGGAGATCCATCTTAATTTGGTGCAGATAAGCTACTTGTACATCTTGCATGCGTCCAGCATCAGCTAGCTTCTTATATAGATGTTCCTGGAGAGGTGCCCAATGCATTACAGGACATGAAAATATATTGGGATTCGGGACTTTGATTTAGGGACGTGGCCGGCCCCGAAGTCGGTCGCAAGTTGTCCAAAGTTGTCCTGTGACAGTATTAAGGAAATTGTAAAAGAAGGCAATGATCAGACAAAATAGGGGGATTGGGGATGCTAAAGACAAAGCTGATTCTAAGGGATAGCCTGGCTGATTATGGGAACCTTGACCCGTGATCATCGGAGAATGTTATGGAGTGTATATTGTCTATATTTTGTGGAGATATAAAGAGATTATATAAAGAGAAGCTGATTGTAAAAGAAGGCAATTAGACAAAATAGGGGGATAGGGGATGCTAAAGACAAGGTTGATTTTAAGGGATAACTTGGCTGATTATGGGAACCTTGACCTGTGATAACAAGAGAATGTTATAGAGTGTATATTGTCCATATTTTGTAAGAGAATTACTACATATATAAAGAGATTATATAAAGTAAATATATAAATTGAAGTAATTTTATAGAATTCGTTAGATCTACTTTATAATAAAAGGAACTTTACAATATATCTGATGAATCACATCAAATCATATCAGTTTGTTAGTTTACTTTTATATAATCCTTTTGTGACTAAAGTATTTTTCATAAAGAAAAGTACACACTGCACTGCTCCAGCGTGCAGAACATTTCCATCATCTTGTTAACTTTTATAGACAGCAACCATACTGAGGAAAACTATAGAATATTTTGAAGTATTTTCTTTAACAAGAGAGAGATCATAAATGAAATAATCATACAAATAATATGTCTAAAACAGTATTAATAAATGTTTAAGAGATATCGTAAGACTCGCTTTCTTATGTTTATCTCGACTACAGTACTTGACCTTCAAGCTCATGTTAATAATTAGAATATGAATCCATCGATCGAGTATGAAAACATCCTCAATTTGTCCTGCATCCACGTCTAATATTCACCACTAATGAGAACCTCCACCTGCAGCTTCACAAAATTAAGTGAACTCGAAGCTAGCTCTGGTTGCTAGCTGTAGTGTGTTTGGGGACCAGCTGCATGTGAAGGACAATCAAAGTGTCTAAATTACTCGAATTTCTGTATTAAGATAATCAATATTGCTGTATTAATAAATGAACAACCCAGGCCCGCATGCAGTAGGCGATGATCCATGATTTTTATACAAATATATATTATTTATATATAAACCCCACTCTCGTAAAATCAACTTATTAATTGTTTCTTTCTTTCCTGATTGCGAAGAATGATGGAGACTTGAGATCGAGCATATAAAACACGTTTAAGAAAAGTAATTAGATTCGTATAAATTAATATCTCCACTCATCTTAACCTAATATTCAAATTAAATTAGAGGAAACATGATATTGATCCATTAATCCCGTATCTAATTAGTGCATTCTCGATCAGCAAACCGGCCCCACTTTGATTGGTCATTAATTATTTATATTTTATATCTTTATTATAATATAAATTATCCTCCTCCACGTTTCCAATGCCTTTATAACGTGAATATTCCCATTAAATATTAATGGCTCATGCTGATCACGTCAATATCTTTAATTCTTTGTATATATTTTACGCATTTTGTCCATCATGCCCAGCAGCTCCCATTCAAGACCTAGCTACCATGCATATATATTGAATCGCGAATCAGTTGTTCTATCACTCATAGAACTCGAGAAAATTCATGTGATCAATGCCCCTAGCTAATTTCTCTCAAATCTAGGATACAACATCATTTTAAAGATTGTCCCATTTGGATTTAAAGATGAGTTGAGATGATTTGAATAAAATATTGTTAGAATATTATTTTTTAATATTATTATTTTTTTGAGATTTGAAAAAGTTGAATTATTTATTATATTTTGTGTTAAAATTTGAAAAAAATTATAATGATGGGATGAGATGAATTTTCAATCCAAATCAGGGTGTAGTTCAAGAAAATTTGATCCTGATATATGTAAAGAGAAATATAAAATATTTGAAACAAGTAGTGATTTTATATAATACAAGCGGCTTATAGCCCGCATAATGTGCGAGCTTTGTCTTGCTCTATTTACAAAAAAACAAAACAAAACAAAAAAATAACAGAAAAATTTATGTACAATATATATATAGTCAATTTTGACATGTGTGTAACAATAAGTAATCCAATTTTAACATGTTGCACACCATGAGCATGGATTATATATGTTGAACAGCATGTAGAGAAAATATAAAACATAAAAACATGGAGCAATCCCTTCAAAAATATATTTAAGTTTTTTAAATTTAAATTCTGTTTATGGCCACATAGTAAAAGTTGCACTATATATATACAACAATATATGTGTCGTACAACAATACATATATATATTATTTTTATATAAACCCCACCTCGATCTCTCCTAAAATCAACTTATTAATTGTTTATTTCTTTATCCTGATTGCGAAGAATGATGGAGATCGACTCGAGATCGAGCATATAAACGCGTTTAAGAAAATTAGTAATTAGATTCGTATAAATATCTCCACTCATATAATATCATATATAGTAGAAGTCTTGATTTGTCATATTTCAAATATGACATGAAATACCGATGGATAATGCATCCGTGTAGCATTCTCATGTTCCTTGTTTACACATGCATGGTGGAAAGTATGAAAAAGGCACATGCACCATATGCTATAGAGGGTGGATTGCAATATATATGAAAAATGCATGGTAATTAAAGTACTCATGATCAGATCATGAGGCACGTACATGTGCACGAGGGAGGTCAACATAGACCCACCCCTCCAATGAATAATTATTATTCATGCAATGTTAACTTATGTGATGAAGAGTCGGCCATGTAGATCATACCGTAAACAATGCTCATGTGATTAGTAAGTACCAGGAAGATTTTTATGATCTTTAATTTGATATAAATTAACTAACCTTTCTTCTATACCACGAAATTAAAATTAACTTAATGTTTTCATATTATTTTCGCAATTTTCTGATATATGAACCTCTAAAACCATTATCTTATTGTTGTTTGATATATATATATATATATATAGTGCATGCAGTTTTTCTCCAATGTAGTTCTTTTCATTGGAGGCTTATAACAATTCACCTTATGACTCATTTCTTAATCGAGTACTGTTCTTCAAACTTCGTTTCTCCATTTTTTTAAGCAATATATATGTAATGGACAAAGCAAATCATCTAGAATAATTTCCATGATTCTAGCACTTGTATCTTGTATGGAATGTAATTATACTCTAGATCAGCTAGCTTGTTGTATAGCGTAATTACCTCCTTCATTTCCGTCATTGTATAGCTTATATATTGTACAGACATGTAATGAAATGTATAGTGAACAATTCATCCTCCATACTATGTGTAAACTATTATATGGTATCACGAGCCTCCCTCTCCAGCGAGACCAACTCTGTTTCTATGGCTTACCCTACAAAAACTCACACACAAACCCCAATCTCCATCAACGCCGCAGGACAACTACCTCAGAAATTAACTAGTCCCAACTTTCCCTTATGGAGTGCAACTCTTTCCTCTTTACTTCTCAGCTATGATCTTATGGGATTTCTGGATGGAACTCATCCATGTCCCCCTAAGCCCACTCATCCTGCTGAAGATGCAAGCATTGTTGCCTATTCCAATTGGTTTCGGCAAGACCAACTCCTTCTCAATGGCATACTTCCCTTTGCTGCTGAATCTATCACGCCACTCATTGCCTTAGCTAAGACTTCCTGTGATGCCTGGATTCGACTCAACCACTTATATGCAAACAAGTCTCATTCCTGCGTGATGCAACTCAAGGAGCACCTCACCCTTCTTCAACGAGGTGATTGGCCAATTGCTGCTTATCTTCAAGATGTCAAAAGCACCATCGATGAACTTGCCACCATCGATACTCCTCTGTCCTTCGATGACATCACCCTTCATGTTCTTCGTGGACTTGGTCTTGACTATCATGATCTGGTTGCCCCTATCAGCACACGTGAGACTCCTCTCACATTTGAGGAATTGCATGATCTTCTGACATCCCATGAAGCCTATCTGCAGCGGCTCAACCAGGCAACTCAGCAACTTGTTGCAGCTGCAAATCCCACCAACCGTCGACCTTGGAATAAACCCTCCACCAATGATCGTCGTTTTGACCCATCTCGGCCTGCGCACAAAACAAACCGAATGGGTTTCGGAGCAAATACAAAGGCAAATGTAAGTTATGTGGTGAAGTTTTGTTTCCTCCATTGTCTCATAGATAGGATGCTTCGTTTTGGTTGGAAGAAGATCATTCACTGCCTTCAAAAGAAATACTTTGACCCCATTTGGCACATTTAGATTCCATATTTTATTCCACCCATTCAGATCTCCCTTACTACCTAATGATTGTCCATTGTCCCTTCTTCTTTTGTTAACTTCTAGATGGTATGCACTCTTCACAATAAATAGCCCATTTTTAATAGGTCCCCAAAAATTTTTACCTTCTAAATCCATTCTACGAAAAGACAAGTCGCATATAACATCTACCTCCCTTGCTTCAAATATTTCATGGACTAAATTCTTCTTCCAGCTACCCATTTCACTCTCTAGCAGTTCCTCCATTTTTGCATCCTTATTCAGAATTTTCATTGTAGATTGCACACTAAAGGTACTTGGTATAGGCTGCCATTTATCCTCCCATATCCTTATTTTGTTACCATTCCCTACTCTCCATCTTAGTCCTTCTCTGAGTAAGGTTAATGAACCCTATATACTTCTCTAGATTTGTGAAGGGCAAACCCCTAACTTTGCATCCAGGACAATCCCTCTCTTGCAGTATTTTTTCTTCATTATTTTTGCTGCCAGTGAAGTTGGATTTATTATAAGCCTCCAACACTGCTTAGCAACATAGCCTGATTAAAGCACTCAATATCCCTAAAGCCTAACATCCCTTCAGCTTTTGATTTGCCCATCACATCCCACTTCTTCATTGAATCTTTTTGTCTTGAGCTTTATGACCCCACCAGAGCCTTGCCATTATGTTAGAAATTTCTTTACATAACTGCTTTGGAAGCTTGAACACACTCATGGCATATGTAGGTATGGCTTGAACTACTGCTTTGATAAGGATCTCTTTACCAGCTTGGGTGAGAAGATTGTTCTTCCAGTTATGCGCTTTGCTCCACACTTTCTCCTTTATTCCCCTAAAGGCTTTATATCTTGACTTCCCAACCATTTATGGCAACCCTAAATACTTCTCAGAATCCCTACACGCCCTGGCTCCTTACTTTCTTATAATCTGATTCTTGATATCCTGCTTGGTGTTTTTGCTGAAGAAGTTGTTAGTTTTTTGCATATTGAGACTTTGGCCAGAAGTTTGTTTATACTGATCTTATGTATCTGCTACGTTCCTCCATTCCTTCAAAATGGCTTTGCAAAATAAAATGCAATCATTTGCAAAAATGAGATGATTAATCTTTGTTCCTCATTTTGGTATTGTTCTACCATTAATAGCACCTCTGGTTTCTGAGAACTTTATCATAGAGCTAAGCCCCTATACATAAATAAGAAAAAGGTAAAGTGATAAAGGATCAACTTGCCGTAATCCCCTTGTAGGTACAATCACTTCACATGGCTGACCATTAACTAATAGTAATATTGAACTGTAGACACACACTGCATTGTCAAGCTCGCCCATATTTGTCCAAAGCCCATTTTCTTCATAATTCATTCCAAGAATACCCATTCAACTCTATCATAGGCTTTAGAGATATCTAATTTAATGGTCATACATCCTTCTTTGCCTTTTTTCTGGTTTCATGGAGTGTAAAGCTTCATATGCCACTAATAAATTATTAGTCTACCAGGAATGAAGGCACTTTGAGACAAAGAAATCACATCAGACAACAATTTTTTCAATCTGTTAACAATAGTTTTAGTAATGATTTTGTACAAAACATTGCACAAAATTATGGGCCTAAATTCACCAACAAACTTAGGATTTTGAACCTTAGGGATCAAAGTTATATAAGTGGATTTTATATCAGTACCTAAAGACTCACCATTTAAGAAGTTATGAACAGTTGAACTAACCTCATCACCCAACACTCCCCAGTAGGATTGATAGAAACATGCCCCCCAAACCTATTAGGACCTGGGGATTTTAAAGGGGCCATTTGAAAGAGTGATTCTTCAACTCCTAGCCTAGTAAAATCCTTATGCATCTCTATTGTTACTCATGCATTCACATGCTGTAAGCAATTATCAACATCTACTTTGGAAGGATTCATTGTTTGAAAAACTTCTTTATAGTGATGCTGGAAAGCTTGTTGTATCCCTTCCTGATCTGTTCTAAGTACTGCTTGAGAGTCAAGAACCTGAGCAATCTGATTCTTCTTCCTCCTCCTTTGGGTAGCACATGCATCAAAATACTTTGTATTTCTCTCACCTAGCTGGTACTAGTTATTCTTAACCCATTGTCTCCACCTTAAGTCTTCCTGCTATAACAAAAAGCCTGCCTCCCTTTGTAGATTCTTAATCAAATTTGCATTCTAAGGTCCTTCTATTGCTTGCAATCTACTAAAAAGTTCATACTTTTCATTTAGAACATTCTCACTACATATACTCCTCTGTTTATTCCATTTGAAAAGAGAACTGCAACTTTTGTTAAGGGCAGCATGAACTCTCTTTAGAGGAAGGCTAGGTAAGACACCAGAATTTCACTCTTTCTCTATAATGTCTGCACACTCCCCCTCTTTGATCCACTTAGCTTCAAACCTGAAGACCTTCCTTGTTCTGTATTGGCTGTTAGAGCCCCTCTTAAAGGATACTAATAGAGGTTTGTGATGGTAAACCCTCTATCTGTACTTCTTTATATAGTTCTTTCCACAAATGATTGGCCACTGCCCTCTCCAATCTCTCATTCATAACACTCACATCTGCATGTTTATTATTCCACGTATACATATCTCAAAAAAATTCAAATCATACAGATTATTTTCTTCAAGAGCTAATCTGAACCTTTCCATCTGAGCTTCTAATCTTGCTCTCTCCACTTTTTTCTCAAATCGAAAAAGGATTTCATTAAAATTCCCCACCACACACCGGGCTTTATTAGTTGGCTTAAGTCTCTTCAAAAGATCCCAGGATTCATTCCTCTTACTTACGTTTAGATGACCATAAAAACCAGTAAGGAGACACTTAGTTGTTACCTTGTCATCATAGACCCAAACACTAGTATGCCTCAATGAGTAATTGAAGACTTCCCCTTCCACCTTTGACTTCAAGAGTATTGCAAGTCCCCACTCCTATGCACTGGGTCAACTACAAAACAGTTATGATATCCCAATTTCTTTTCAACCTTTCCAGTTTTGGTGACTTCAAAATTGTTTCCATTAAAAACAACACCCTGGGCTTTCCCTTTGCCAAAAAGCAAAGGTCTTGAATTGTCTAAGAGTTCCCAAATCCTCGACAATTCCAACTAATTATATTGATTGGTTCTGACAGGGCTAACTAGCAGTCTCTGCCGTTGCCAAATCATTTAGGAAAGCCTTTAATCCATTAAAAATCCTTGATTTCTTCCCACCCTTCCCAATGGTATCCTCTTATATCTGCCCCAAACATGGTCTTTTAGTAAGATAGGGTAAGGTGGTGGACTCACCTATACCAGCAATACCCCTGGCCCTCCGTTTTCAGCTCCTCCTCTTCCCTCCCTCTGAATTTCAATCTTGCTTCTCATAGTGTTCTAATCCCAAACCAACTCTATTCAACTGATCAATACTAACGGGAGAAGTGACGATGGACTGCAATACCTTAACGGGCTCCTATTCACTAAAAACAACGTTTGGGCTTTGAAGTGTGGACACCTTTAGGCCCATATTTGCTTTCACCTCTACTAGCCTTTCTTCATTTCCTTTATCCAATTCATCAGTGAACCTCCCACTGATCTCCTGAACTTTCTCCCCTACGACCTTATCATAATTACTAGATAAGCCTTAATCTAAACCCTGCCTTATCATCTCACTTCTTTTTGAATTCTCCATTATCTCTCCCAGATCATCGTAATTCTCTCCTATGAACATTGGCTCCATTGAACCACTGTGCTCTCGCTTACAACCACCGTGCCTTGGTTTATGACTTGATTCAAATGGACTATCTTTCGTCATTCTTGATGTTTAGGGATGCTCATTGCTTTCCTTTAAGCCTGCCACTCTACGCCGACTGCCATTATCCGCCCTAACCCATGGCCTATATTGGCTGCCTTTGTCAATACCAAGTCCCGTAGTTTGATCACAGATCAAACATCCTTTATCACCTTGAAGAATTTTATTACCCCTAAAGCATATCTTAGGGAGCTTCTCATATCGAATTGGCACCCATATTCTTTGTGAATTAATGTTGATTGTACGCCCATGAGCCAAAACCTTCCTCAAGTTTATCTCTACTTTTACTCTCAGAAAACCGCCCCATCCAACATCGTTATCAGGCACATCCACTTTCAGAACCCTTCCAATTGTTGATCCTATCTGTTTTCCTATTTCTCGGTTCATATAAAACATGAGAAGATCATACAGATGAACCTAGAATTATTCCTAATTAATGTCCATCAGATGTGGTTGAATTGTACCTTCAAAATGCTTCAGTACAAACAAGTGATTGTCAAACAACCAAGGGTGTTCTTCCATAACCCGGCCTCTGTCCACTTCATTTGCAAATGTTATAACAAAAGTGTTCGATTGAATCTCCCTGAAAACAACATTGTCAACCTTCCACAACTTTAGAATTATTGATAAAATTACTTCTTTACTTATACGACGTTCTATACAAATTCGACCAATCAAACTATGGTTCTCCTTAATACTACCCAATCCACCAACATTAATTTCGATTTATGTTTGTTCTTCATCATTGAGCCTCAACTTATCCCACTTCGCTCCCAATTCTTCCACAACAGCTCTATCACAATCCCCCACTCAGTGAAGGAAAAAACACTCTACTCCTGAGGAATAGACAGTGACTACGTCTTTTCCTCTCACGTCTCCACAGAAACGAAAGAGAGAAGAGTTTTTGACACCTAGCTTACGTCAAATTAGTGGTTAAGTTTATCACATCTCATCTACAAATAATGTTAGATACAGGTTTAGATAGAACAAAAGGCACAAAATCTTTTTAAGTTTTTTTAGTGAGTTTCGTTTTTTTTTTTTTTTTTAAAAAGCTTTTATTTTACAAGATTTGCACTCCTCGAACTTACACATTGCTTTTTTCTAATCATAATCATACTACGAACTCTTAGTAGGGAGAAAATAAAATCACAGTAGATGTCCACATATTTCCTTCGTCACATCTAATTTCACGTAACCATTGATTAATTGCAAGCCTAATTCCCCGGTGCCTTGGTTGTGTCTTTCCTTTGACACCCTCGTCTGCCCTCTTTCATCAAGAAACGGAACCTCTCCGATCTAGTCCAACAAGTAACAAACAACAATACCAACATTGGTCACTACCCTTTTTATATCCCACCTATTTTTAGTCAATCATTTTCGAAGCTCCCATTTCCTTGGGTTCAAATAGGCCAAAGATCAAGCATTTGGTGCTCGTCCATTACTAATGGTACTCCCACTATTGATGTTAGGGACGCTGGTCTTGAAGACTCTCAGCAAACCCGTGGCCAGCAGACTATCCGAAGTTCCACCAGGTCATCGTCGACATCGCCTAGGTACATTACTCGACATCACTTGCTTACCCGTTAAAAATGCATATTTTTATTCTCCCTCCATCAAGAACCGATCATTGTACGTAATTGAATTGAATATCATTCTAGACATGAGTAAATTGTGCATTTGTGGCCATGACCCATCTAGTTATTTCATAGTTGCTGGTTTTGATATTAGTGTTTGTGGTTGGTATATTAGAGAAAAATGAGAAGTCCTACTGCACTATAAAAATCCTTGTTTTCACCTATGATGATTGGAACCAGGCGAACCATCGATTCTCAACTCAAATGCAAAGAGGCATATATGGTCATGCAACCGATGTTGAGATTCGCCCTTTGAATGAAGAGAAAGCTGTTCAAGCTGCTGTAGACCTCATTGGGGAGCTATTTGTCTTCTCGGTACTGTTTATTTACCTGTTTTCATAATTTGTCGAATCTAGTTTGTCTTCTTTTATTGCTACATCTTGCTAATATAATAAACAACACTTTTGCATGCATTGTATTTATTATACGGAGAGTAGCATTGTGGTATGCACTTAAAGGGGAGGACCTGAATTTTTTTTTACATAAATACATACTTATGTCCAGATATGTATAGACATACATACACAAACACACCAAAGTACTTGCTTACCACACTAAATCCCAATTCTTCCTACATATATAGGTTGCAGGAGTTGCTGTGATCTTTGAGGTGCAAAGGAGTGCTAGATCAGAAGCCAGAAAGGAGGAATTACGAAAGCAAGAATTTGAGGTGAAACCAACCATCTGTGTTAGTCGTACTTAGGCCCTTGTGTTTATTTCTTTTACCCATCAAGGTGCGGCCTAGTGGTCAAAGGGTGGACTTGAGCTGAACTGTAGACTTCAATTTCACATTAGGAGTTCCTTTGGATTACCTAATACATGGTTCTTGCAGTTGGCGTCGTGTATCTCTGGGGTTTACTCGCCAGGGGTTAGTCGAAAGGGTTCTACCGTGATCTTTCCAGACAAAGCAGTAGCCATAGTGTCATACACCAAAAACTCTCGACAAGCGCAAGCTTTTTGTGTGTCTTTGAATATGTCTAAGTTCTGCATACATTATACACCATAGTTAGGGAACAAAGACTAGTAAACATTAAACCTCATCTTTGGTTCTATTTGCTAATATTTTCATCAAGAAGTTAGTTTCTTCCCCGTGAATTATTGGGGCTAAGTAAACAAAAGTTATCCAATTTTGCTAAATTATCAAGTATGTGATTGCTAGAATATCGGGGCTAGGCATGTGATAAGATTGTTCAAATCCAGATGGAGTATGTTTGTCTTGGCCACAGCTCGCGGTTGTTTTACTAGAGAGTGCTGCCATATTTACAGGGTGAAAAGGGGCTTCACTTTGGAAGCCCAATTGAAAGTGGGCGACCTCTTTGGACTGATTTGTGAATCTCATCTTACAAACCAAACCAACGAAGCATTTTTTAGACGAGCTGTATTGAGGTTGTGATAAACCAATATAAATGAAACTCATGATGGGATAAATAAAGGTGTTAGAAATATTGGATTGATTCTTACTTATCAAAAAAACAGAGAAATATTGGATATGGAATTTTTAGTCTTCAGTCTTTCAGATGGAATCAATTCCTATATTCTCCACTACTTTTAGAATACCCATCATAAATTAAACTATTATTGCTTTAAGAATGCACAAAGTTTTGAGATAATGGATCGCATTTTTAAAAAGTTTACTATGGGATGCTTAAATAAAAGTCCTCTTTGTTATAAAAAATTCTCTTTTTTTGTAAGAAAATGTGTTTGTCTCTCTCTTTTGGCTTGAAAGGACTTAAGCTAATATATTTAACAATGTCTTGTTGAAGACAACAATCCAAAGGCAGACATGTCAATGGTTGTTACCACTTGGAGTTGGTGGATGATACATTATATAAGCCATTTGTTAAAGAAGATGGGGTTTTTAGAATATTTTTGCTTCATTTTGTTTGATATTTTGAAGAGAAAAATAGAAAATAATATTAACAGACGCCTTCTATGAGTCTGACTGCTATAGTTTTTTGATTCTCAGAAAGATTCAGTATAAATACTTTTTAAGTGCCCCTAACGCACCAGCCCTGTTGATCGCCTTTTACTAGGCAATGAGGCAAAGAGATGACGACTTGGCAAAAGAGGTGGAACTTCTCAGGCAAAAACTTGAGGAACTGGAGCAGCTTGCCAAGGGAAGAGGACTTAGAGGTATTTTCAACATCATACATAAGAATACAGAAGCTGTAAAGGTAGCCAAGCCAGCTTAATGTGAACAGACGTTTCTTCAAATAAATCAAGTTTTGCAACACAAATTCTAATTCATCGAATAGTTTCCCTCATGTAAGAGGAGGCAGCCCTTTTTCCACCATTCTTTAGACCCCCAATCATCATTCGAGATTGAATTCTGGCTTCACCTATCTTAATTGTAAATGAATACTATCGAAAATTGGAAATAGGGGTCCTGTTTTCATTGCTGGAAAATAAAATGAAGTTGAGTTATACAGAGGCTGTCGATTGAGACAAGTGATATATCATAGCAATCAACAAGATTTTCTATAATTCGACCAGCTGCCAGCCTTGGTCAATTTATAAATGCCATAACACTCCCCCTCTCAGTTTCTCCTCTCGCACACACGCAGACTGTCTATATGCTCATGTTCATGTATGCATGCAGAAGTTGGAGATGTGTTATAATCATATTTTTTGTTATGATGAGTGCCAAGTCTTACGCACTGCTCATTTCATCATATGCATTAATTCCTTTTCCTACTAGTCAATAGACCCTATCCGCTTCGTTCTTTGATTTGATCCTACTACATAGCTCAAATCAGTATACATGCACAGAATTGGTGACACTATGCTCCACTTCTTAACTACGTTTGTCCCCCAACAGTAGATTTCTGCATACTGATTCCAAATAGCCAGAGCTAAGACCTGTAATTTTCAAATGATTTGTCTTTTCTATTTTGGATAAAATTATGGAATGGACATTGCTAATTATCATTAGCAGATATCCCATTTAACTGTAATTTATTCTGGGTATTTTACTATAGAATGAATATGCTTGAGTTTTTCTTTTGAGGATAATAATCTGCTTAAAATTTGCCGTCCTTCAAAATTTTTAGTAACAGGAAGGGCATCAAAACAGGAATCCGATGGACGGTAGTGGAAGTGCTCTTTATACCTTTCTTGCTCTTCTCACCTTTCTCTTTTCTCACCTGCAAACTATTTTATTTTTTGGCAAGAAAACAAAATTTGCCTACTTGAGTTTTTGCTTCTCTCAAATCAAGCACCTGCTTGTTTTTTGTGAAGTGGCCAATTGCAATTTGCCAAGTCGAGACATTTAAGAAGGGGTTTGCCATCTGATTGCAGGTTGCACCCACCTGAAAAGGGTTTTGCCATCTCATTGCATTTAAACTCCACACCCGAGTTAGCTAAAAATATAAAAATAAAATAATACACAAGCTGTAAAACTACTACCTATTTTAAAGAGAAATTTTATTTACAGTCCTCAAATAGGACTGCATGTGTAAATCATTTATTAAATGAAAAAAAAATACCATTTTGATAAGAATATTATTGTAGTTTTAAAAAAATTTAAAGATAAAATTGATTAGATTTATATATACAATCTTCAAATAGAAACTGTACGTAGAATTGCTCGGGATGGGCCTGTCCGCGTGGAAGCATTTATATTTATCTTGGCCCAAATTAATCTTACACGGAGAGATTTAACAATGTTTTGTTATAATTTTATTTCAACTGCTGTTTCTCTTTTCTCTGTTTTTGTTTTTTGGGTGCCACCTTTTCAATATAGACTACTGCATGGCATTAAAATTAGCATAAGTTTGGGAACATTACTCTGAAAAATCAAGGACGATATTGCTCTGAAACCATCTCCAATCTAAAGGTAAAGTAAGGATGGAGTGAATCTTATACGGGGAAAACTCGTTTTTTTCTGCTCAAGGTTGCTTTTTCACCGAGCAAAGCATCATTGACGGTTGTCACAAAATGCATATTTCTTAAGATCCAATAGGAGTGACGATTACAAATGTTCTCTCAAACAGCACATTCCTGAAACGCAAAACAGCTCATAAATTAACGTCGCAGCCTCGTCGACAACCATACAAATTACAGGGTGTACAAAAGTTTATCCTTTTCAAACAATAAAGATCTTAAAATTTAGATAGTAAGATGAGATGAGATGAGAATGAGATTAGTTAATATGGTTTGTGAATAGTAATAGATTATTAGTTGAAATGAGATAAGATGAAGCCTCACAACTATATCCAAACGGGTCCTAAATATTCTATACGATTTTAAAGATATTTTCTCACGTAAGATTCTTTAGTTATTCGATTTATCCATTATTAGTTTTTTTTTTCCTAAGCAAATATAAGAAACAACGTACATGAATATTACAAATTAGTCAAAGTAATAACGAGGGTGGATAGGTCTTTTCCATTGTGAAAATGAGGTAATTTTTTTTTTTTTTTCTTTGATAGTAAAATGAGGCAAGTTGACGGGAATGCATATGGGGATTAAAGATCGTAACCATTCTTGTTATTCTAAAAGTCATTATTAGTATTAAATGCTTGAGGTCATTTTAAATTTTGAATGGTATATACAAATATTTGGTATGGAAAAGTAAAAGATTACTATTGAGTATTGAAATTTATTAAATTAATTATTATTTAAAAAAATCAAAATTTAAAAAATAGATTATCTAAGTTAAACTAAAAAAAATAGTATTAAAATTAAAATTTTAAAGATAATAAGAATAGATCTAAAGTATTTGGTTTCATCTAGCGAATTTCACACAATTTATTCTTCATTATTATAGAATTCCAGTTATCCCAAATTGATAATAAAAATTTCTTAACTATTCAATATTTTCTTTTGAATAATATCAAAAATATCTCTAACTAATAACTCCATATCTCTATATGAATTTAACTAATTAAAAACTCATTAAGTTCTTTGGATTTTTCTTAAAAATCACACAAATTGCGATAAAGTATTTATACTTTTGCTCAACTAATAGTGTTTAATTCTAGAGCTCTAATTACAAATTACCTCTCGGTCTCATTGTGATTCAATAGATCGAACAATAATTAGCTAGAAAACTGCAAGCATTACAAACAAAGAATAAATACTCAATCATGGAAATATTGAAAATACGATAACTTAAAATATAAATTGTGTGTTCAATATTAAACTACATCAAAGCTCTAGAAAATAAAATTAGTTCATAATGAAATTGAAAAGAAAAACAATAAAACTAGTGTTTTTCGTTGGAGCCAGTCGGTAAAACATGCGGCTCTCATCTCTGCCCCACATCTGCCTCCTCAAAAGAAACTCAAAGAATAAACTCTGGAATATTTTTACTCTAAACTCAGACTCTCCTCCTCTTCATCCCACAAGATGATATTAAATAGATATCAAAACTTCAAATGCGGAAACATGATAAATGGGGTTACAATCTAGTTTAAAAATCTCAAAAATAGTTTCTAAAGATAGATGTTAATATAAAAGAAAATTATCCCAAGAATAATGTGATTATCTAAAATGGAAGATTCAGTAATATGCAGAGCTTATGAGGATTTGGTTGTCAGCAGATTGATTGAGGAACTCAGAAGGGTCCCACCGGGTAGATGCCATGTGCGCTGAATATAACTAGTCTTCTCGCCTACCAAGAGGAAAGACTCCTGATCGGGATGATAGAACCCTCTCACCAACCTACCGAGCGGTAAAGTTGTTCGCATTTTTTGATATTGTCATCTCTCGTCGGTCTGGTTCCATAGTCTATTCTTTTGTATCAAAATGCTCTCCTTTTGCACTAAATCTTCCCATTCCTTCAAAATAAAGAAAAATATATAGAAATAAAATAAAATCAATAGAATTAAAGGAAAACTAATACTTTTCATAAATAAAAGAGTGATAAAAATTATATAAAAATAACACTTATCAAAAGTTAAAAATTGAATAAAATATTGTTAGAATATATATTTTTTAATATTAATTTTATTTTGTGTAAAAATTTAAAATTTTTGTAATGATTAGATGAAATGAATTGAGAAGAATTGTGAAAACAAACGAGACCTTAAATTATCAATGTTTGACACAATTTGTGCTCGTAAAAATTCAATGCCAACTTGCAACTCAACACCAAGTTAAATGATTAAGATTTAGTATTTTAAAAAAAAATACTATCTATATTTATAATTTTACACGCCTAACAATATGTGCTGACATGTAACTATTAAATTTGTATTATCTAATTTAGGTCAAAATAAATTATCTTGATTAAAAAAAATATTTAACATGTAAATCCACAATGGACTTATGTAACTAGTATAACATATAATAATGATTTTCTCATATTATGATTATTAATATTGTTTTGATATGAATTGAGATTATTGATAATTGATATAATTTAAATGAAGTAAAAAAATTATGTTCATTATTAAAATCGGCTCTATAAATTTATATTAAACGGAAATAAATGGGTTAAAATTGGCAGAACTTGAGTCCGTCCAAAAAGATCTTCGTAAGAGTACCAAGTCTAAATTTTAGCTAGAATGTAGGGTTTTAGCTATAATATGAATTAGTTAAAATGTTAGTCCACATTGGACTAGTTATCCTAAAGTGTAAATAATAATAAAATATTATTTTTTTAATATATATTTTTTAATATTTTACAAATATACTTCATATATTAATTAAAAACTTTATTAAAAAAAATTCAAGTATTTTTTCCCTCATCCAAATTATTCAATAAATATATTTTACCAACTATTCAACCAACAATCACATATACAAACATATCAACCTACTAAATTTTTTTTTTGGTATGTAGTTTTTAGCTACTAAATAACAGCACCTGACCTGGATAGGCCAAAAATAGCAATATGCAGTGAAGATTTGCATTTGTAAGCAATAGGCAAAGATGAGTCATTGAGAAAAGTTTATAACATCTCAAATAAACAGCAGACATAAAGCCCGAAAGGCCTTTTTTTTGGTATTCAAGAAATCTCATAAAGGTCAAGAAATAGGGTATAAAATAAAAATCAACAACTGAATGAGTAATGAATTAACCCAACACGTTTACATTCAGATAATAATCAGGAACCAAAGTACATGACCTGGTACTCTAACATGATTGTTAGATAACAAAAAGCAAAGCCTTTTTGGGCTTTATGTCTGCTGTTTATTTGAGATGTTATAAACTTTTCTCAATGACGGATTAACGGATTCATTAACGGAAAAATTCTAACCCACTGAATTTGCAAACAGGAAAAAATACAGCCTTCCGCTACCACAATATGTAAAAAATTAGAAATTCATTAAAAGCAAGTGAAAATCGACTATAACATGCCTNGAATGAGTAATGAATTAACCCAACACGTTTACATTCAGATAATAATCAGGAACCAAAGTACATGACCTGGTACTCTAACATGATTGTTAGATAACAAAAAGCAAAGTCACTGAATTTGCAAACAGGAAAAAATACAGCCTTCCGCTGCCACAATATGTAAAAAATTAGAAATTCATTAAAAGCAAGTGAAAATAGACTATAACATGCCCAAGAAAAATAAAAAAGAAGAGAGAAGGAAAACAACAGATCCAAGCAACGAATCGCAGTTCTAATGAAGAAATCAATGAAAACACAGGATGATGGAGTTCAATCGCAATCAATAAACAATGAATCATAATTAACAAAGAATAATCGTAATTAAAAGCTCCATCGTACTTTCCTTTTCTTTCCACCTTTTATCATCAAACAAATGGATCTTTACCGAAAAACGAAAAAAACACGGATTAAAGAACAACTCAAACTTTAGGACAATAGATAAAATAAAGATCCGAGATCGAACCTTCAGGACGACTTTCAACGGATGGGCACAAGTCGATCAGTGACTGCTAGTAGTGCAGTCAGCTTTTGCGGCCCTCCGTCTACACGGACACTGAAGCTGCAGGTTGAAGAAGAAGCTGCGGGTTGGGGGCGAAGAACGTGCGGGTTGAAGAAGAAAGGGGCGAAAGAAAAGGGGGCGAAAGAAAAGTGCGTTTTGGGAGAAAGAAGAAAAAGTAAGAGGAAGCGGAGGGTTTCGGGATGAAGAAAGACAGCGAAAAATCGAGGGAAAAAAAAGTAGCGGGAGTTATAGAAATGATAAAAATATTATTTGGCTTTGCTACAGGAGCTCGCCAGGTATAGAGAGACTCTAACAATTACTGTAGTAAAAAGTTAAAAATATTCTATTTTAGCTAGGTTAATGTAGATGTTTTTTACTACATTTTCTTTTATTTTAGACTTACATTGACAAATGGCTAGTCCATTACCAATACTCTAATAATTATTAATTTCTCAGAATTTTGGAAGGCAAAATTTGAAGACCAATCACCAACCACATTCTCTACGTTACACAGTACAGCATCCATCTTTCTTTCAAGCTTTTATTTTGCCGCGTCCACGTTGCTCCCGGTCACAGAGAGAGAGAGAGAGAGGAACAGCAAGAGGAGTGGACTTAAGGGCGAAGCCCAAACTCTCTCGCAGTTTCTCTCGAATAAAGCGTTTTTTTTTTCTCATCTATTATCTCGATTAGGAAAATAGTTATCAGAAAAGAAAGCAAAAAGTTCGGAGGTGAGCATCTCTTTTTCGATCGCTATAGTCTCCTCGAATATTTTTTGTTTGTTCTTTGTTTAACTTTTCGTGCTCTCTCTCTCTCTCTCTGTCTCTAGTCTCTCCACCAGTTCCTGCCACTTTTTTGTTTTCTAAAAAAGATATTTAGTAGGGTATAGATAGAAAGAGCTACACTCTCTCTGTTGGTTCGATCTCTTCTGAGTTTAGGTTGTGGATTCACAATTTTTCTAAATATCCTGATCTTTGATTGCTATACCCTGAATATTTGTATCTTTTCCTGGAAATTTTATTCCCCCTCCCTTGTGCTGTTTGGTTCATATATTGTGAGGTATCATTTTCATAATTCTTGGTGTATTTTCAGTGTATCTCTGTAGATTTTGNGGGGGGGGGGGGGGGGTTACAAAATGGTTGTAATTTGTTACTCATTCGTTGGTTTCGACCTGAAAATTAGGTTTGTTTGCTTTTCAGGATTGCAGCTTTTTATAAAGAACTAAGGTTGGGTGGTTCTCTGATGGGGAAGGGTTCGAAGAGCAATTGCAAGTCTGCATCACACAGGCTCTTCAAGGATAAGGCAAAGAACCGGGTCGACGACCTCCAAGGCATGTTCATGGACCTGCAGTTTGCCCGGAAGGAGAGCCGCTCGGTCGACGTTGCTGTCCTTGAAGAGCAAGTCCATCAGATGCTTAGGGAGTGGAAAGCCGAGCTCAACGAGCCCTCTCCAGCTTCATCTCTGCAACAAGTTAGCGTCGTATCGTACCCATATCTTTTCGAGAGCATATCTTGGAGCATATGTTTAAATTCTGTATAGATACCTATGTCATATGTGTATGTGCATTGCAAAGAAGGCTTTGCGCCTGAAATGTTATAGTAACGGTTGATATTTGGATAGGGGTGATTCTGAACTTTTGCCTTTATGGGTTACTATATAGGGTGGTAGCCTTGGGTCTTTCTCCTCGGATATATGTCGGTTATTGCAGCTTTGTGAGGAGGAAGATGATGCCACTAGTCCGTTAGCTGCACCAAAGCCCGAGCCTAATGATCAAAGTGTGCAAGTCATAGATAGTGTGATGTTTCTAGAGGTGGGGCTTCTACTCTTCTTGTTACTTACTGTTATAATTTGTTTGTCTCATGTATGTTTTGTTAATTAATATTAGCTTAGATTTTATTATTGAATGAAATATAAGATCCTTTGAATTTATCTTACCTGCAATGTTAGCTACGGCTGTAATCTTGTGTCAATGAAATCTGATATCAGTTTGCTATGCCAAATTTAGATTTTAGATGAGACACAAATAGAAAAGTGAAACAAACCAAGTAAACCGCACACATAAGATCAAGTTCTTACTTACTGATAAAAAAAAAAAAAAACCACACACATAAGACCTAAAATTTTTGTTCAGTACTTCCACAAGTAAAGACAATCACACAAAAATTTCATGAACATAAGATGTATTACAATGTTGCCGAGCGACACTCAAATACAAGTTATGAGAGTTAGCCAAGAAGACTGCATTATGGAAAATAGATTAATCATTAAAGATGGGGAAGCATAAATTTGATTCTTACTTAATACCAAGTGCTTGAATTATTTCTTTTGGAAGCTCTGTTTGCTGTTGTTTTTCATTTAGCCTTTACAAATTCAATTGTGCTTTGATAAATAGGATTTCCCAGGGTTTGCTGGCTTTTGTTTTTTTGGGGGGGGTGGATATCTGTAGATCTATTTAAAAGGCTGTGCCCCCAGGGCATGGATTCTGGCTTCCACCACATTGGCAAGTTTGACCTTCATATAGTACCATCTATCATGGTGTGATTGAAGCAGTTACAATTCTTTTGCAATGTCATGTTAATTAGGTTTGAAAATGGGCATTCACTGCTAATTAGAATTGATATGTTGCAGGGATTTAGTGTGAATCAGGGGCAACAGGACCATGGTTTTCCCCCAATTGGTGAATGCAAAAACCTGTCTCCAGAAGTCCGGGATGTGGCAATTAATAACTTGGAAGGGTCTACACACTTGGACTATCATCGGTTTGATTTGCATCAAGACTTTGAGCACAACTTCTACTCCGGTTTTAGTGGTACCAGTTTGTCTGGGGAGGATACCGTGCCTCATGTTTCTAACTATCTCCCAAGTATATGCCCACCACCTTCTGCTTTTTTAGGCCCAAAATGTGCCCTTTGGGATTGCCCAAGGCCTGCTCAAGGCTTGGACTGGTGTCAAGACTATTGCAATAGCTATCACGCAGCTTTAGCATTGAATGAAGGTCCACCTGGCATGGGTCCAGTTCTAAGACCTGGAGGCATTGGCCTGAAGGATGCTCTGCTTTTTGCTGCTCTTGGTGCAAAGGCACAGGGAAAAGATGTTGGTATCCCAGAATGTGAGGGAGCTGCAACTGCAAAGTCTCCATGGAATGCACCTGGTAGGTTTTATTTTTGCCTTTCCTTTTTTTATGTGCCAGGTGATTTTTTTCAGTGGAAATGAATTTATTCTGAACTTTGATGATATCATTTTTATGCTGATCGGTTCATTTTGCTATATGATTGCAGAACTCTTTGATCTTTTAGTTCTGGAAGGTGAAACAATTAGGGAATGGCTCTTTTTTGATAAGCCTCGGAGGGCATTTGAGAGTGGGAACAGAAAGCAGAGGTCTTTGCCAGATTACAGTGGGCGTGGTTGGCATGAGTCAAGGAAGCAGGTGATGAATGAATATGGAGGCCTGAAGAGATCATACTATATGGATCCACAACCACTTAACCATTTTGAGTGGCATCTCTATGAATATGAGATCAATAAGTGTGATGCTTGTGCTTTGTATAGATTGGAACTGAAGCTTGTTGATGGGAAGAAGAATTCCAAGGGGAAAATAACCAATGATTCAGTTGTTGATCTGCAGAAGCAGATGGGAAGGCTCTCTGCTGAATTTCCATCTGATGATAAGCGCTCTGTGAAGGGGAGGGCCAAAGTTAATACAAAGGTTGGTGTGTACCCTGTTCCAAATCGAGTGACACCAACAAATGGAACCTTTGAGTATGGGGTAAATGCACCATATGATTATCCTGTCGAGAATATAGGTGACTATTACCTGACGTAGTTATAGAAGCTTGAATGGATGTTGAACATGCTGGATGTTAGTTTAGTACATTAGCAGCAGTGGGTTGTCTTTTTTCTTTTCACGTGTTCGGTTTCTGCAATTTCGCCTTCAATAACAGGAAGTGAAGCTCATTTTTCCTCCACTTTGGAGAATTGTGAATAGCTCATTCTCACATGAAGAAGTAGACTGTCCCGATACTGGAGCTTGTTTCTAACTTGGAAAGATGGTGATAAACAGAGAAAATGGGTGTTTTTTGTTCGGTCCATTCTTAGAACTAATTGTGATGTTTTGAACATTGTATACCAGTTACTTCCACCAAAACTGGAATAGGTGGGTGAATACTGTTGCTAGACTTTATCCTTCATCTTTTCTGTTTTCAAATTATGCTGATGATGCAGGCCATTGGCAAGTTAATGTTTGTCTGCAATATGTACTGTGGCTGCTAGTATATAATGTTATCTATTTACTGGATGTTGAAGTATCTCTTGTTGGTTATCATACCATGATAAATCAAGAATTTGCAGATCAATATCGTTTTTTGAGTTTTAACTGTTGGCGTCTGCCATGCTTGGTGTGGAGGTTTGCCTCTTAGGAGTGAAGTCAAGAACCATCTGGCTCTTGCAGTTTCGTGGTGCTCTTGGGTAAGAAATTCACTCTCTACCATGGAATCCATTGCAGTAGTCTTGGATCAAGTTCGTCTAAGCAAGCAACATGACGGCTGCAACTCATTGCATTATTGGGGAGGGAGGACATGCGGTTCGTCCACTCCATTAAATTTTTCAAGAGTTTCACTATATCGCTATCCAGTTACTACCTAAGTGCATTTCAAGTCTTTTTTTATTTTTTTTTTATCATTTTCTTTTTAGTAGTTTTTTAGAGAATAATTTCAGAGCGGTGACTCCTATAAACTTAGAATATCGGAGACCAGTAGGAGATCGACACGTAGGCGAGTGCACATGCTTTCCCTTCCCCCTCTCTCTCTACTCTCGCACTGGATCCGATTCTACATTCATGACCTCCGCTTCTCTCTCTGCTCTCGATCTCTCTGTTGAAAGAAAACCTCTGCTCCCTCTTTCTCTGCTTTCTCACTGGATCCGAAAGGGAAAACGCTCTCATATCGAAGCCACATCGCCTCTTATCGAAGCCACCAAGCCCTCACTGCCTCTCATCGAAAAAACCCAGATTCTCTGTACTCTCTCACTCTCTCGATCCGAAAACTTCAGGCCGTCTCTCACCTTCTCTCTCATGATTGAACCTGAGAGAGATAATTTTGGATTTTGTAACCCAACTCAAAGAAGGTTTCGAAGGTTTCATGACCCAACTCAGATTTGAGGTAATTATATTTAGGAGATTATATTTTTTGGATCTCTCGTTGTTTATGTTTAGGAGATTAGGAGTGTATTTCTCATGATTTTATTTTTTGGATCTCTCGTTGTTCTCGTTGTTCATGTTCACCGATCTGAAGCGTTTCCAAAACCCTAACCCTCCACTCCACCGGAGAATGAAGGTACGTAGTTGTACATCTACTAGCTAGCTTTTCATTTCTGAAGTAAGAAATTGAGGAATTTCGTGCGTAATTGCTTTCATTGCTTACAAAATTTATTTGTATTTTGGGTGATTGAAATATAATATCGGCAGCTATCTTATCCCAATTATGTGGTTGTTATATGATTTTGGCTTAAATCACTTGGGAGTTGAGGCTATGTTTGGTAGTCCCATGAAGTTGGATGGATTATGTATTTTGATTAGGAAGTGAGAAATAATGTCATTTGGGTTTGATCTTAGTGTTCAAGAAATGCCCACTACCCATTTTAGAGTAGTAGATTTGTTTATCAGATAATTTATAAAACACAAATGTACCAAGATCAAACCCAAATGAAATTGCTTTCATTGCTTACACAAATTTATTTGTGTTTTGGGGGATTGAAATATAATATCGGCAGCTATCATATACCAATTATGTGTTTGTTATATGATTTCAGCTTAAATCACTTGGGAGTTGAGGCTATGTTTGGTAGTCCCATGAAGTTGGATGGGTTATGTATTTTGATTGGGAAGTGAGAAATAATGTCATTTGGGTTTGATCTTTGATCTTGCAATGGCTGCTTGTGATCTAGTTTCATTTTCTGATTCGATTTTGGTAAAGTTTCGATATACTGATTAAAAAAAAAAAGAGATAAAAGTTTTGATATGTAATCTATTATTCTGACTCATTGGTGTTTTTTTTTTTTTTCAATTCAAACTATATACCTTCAACTTGTGGTAGGATAATACCTTCAACTTGTGGTAGGATAATATCCTTTGTTTGGACTATTTTCGTACAATGTTTGAACTAAAATTGGGTCATCAAAGGTTGTAAAAAACACTCTCATTTCCACATGACAAAGACACTTTCTTGCTCTTGTTTAATTTTCAACTAACTGTTTTTTGAATTCGCTGTTTTTGCCTCTCAAGTTTAACAGCAATGCTAGTTCAAGTTCTTGGTCTTCAAGAAGAATAGATGAAGCTTGGTTGAAGAGACCACTTTGCCACTGTGAGATTCCATCAAAGCTAAGGATTTCTGTCAAAAATACTAGTTTTAGCAGATGGTTTTTCAATTGTCCAAAGTATAAGATGGGCAAATAATGCAAATTTTTTCAATGGCTTGATTTTGAAATGGAACAAAACAATTGTTGCAAAATCACATTGGAGTTAGCTCAAAGAATGAACAACAGGATCAATCAAGAGCGTAGGTTCGCTGAAGAAGCAAAATTCAAAACTATGGAAAAGAAATGCAAGTAAACATTAAAAGTTTTATTCTTGTCATTTTTTTGTATTATTTTGCTTTGTGTTGTGATTGCTTTAACTTGTGAAAGATAATCATGTACTAAGGACGGTTGGTTTATATCTAAGATGACCTTTTATTAATTTCTTATGTGTAGATAAAATTGGTTTACATCAACAGCTTATATATATATATAAGCCATTTATTGTACTTCTTATTGGAGATGTATTAAGATATAATAATCAATTAAAAACTTAATTTATTTTACTTATCCAAAAAAAAAAAAAACACAAACAAAAAATTAAAAACTTCAATATCATATTGAGCCAAGCCATATCTTAATTAATATTTCTGCATTTCATTAAGCCAATGGCTTTAGCTTGAAAGTCAATAAATGCCAACAAAAGATCAAGAACTAAATCAAATAATTTTCTTGCTTGATTTTTTGGTCCCAGACATCCAATAAAAATTAAAAAAAACTAAAACATTAAAAAATATCAAAAAACAATTGCTAAGCAAAAAACTTAAATAAAAGGAGACAAAACAAGACATCATTGGTGGATTGATGTGTAAGTCCAACAACCAGCATCATCATGGCCAAGACGCCACCACCAATGGTTGAATTTCCAGAGGAATGGGGTTGGTGAATTAGTGAATTTCTATAGGCTGTAACATTAAAAAAAATAAAAATCAATTTTGCCAAAAAAAGTACAATCACATTCCATACAAAGAAGTTGCACCCCCATGTTAAACACCAACCTCATGTTTCTTGTTCAAGATCCACCCTTTGTGATATGTTGTCATTTATATTTCCAACATCCCTATATAAAAGACAAAAAAAAAAAAAAAAAA
>QEOT01124189.1:0-12620 GCA_003123785.1 Pterocarya stenoptera | reverse complement strand
AAAAAAAAAAAAAAAAACATAAAAATAAAGTTATTAAATTAAAACACAAGGAAAAAAAGGATCTTTGTACTATACCCCAACAAAAGACAGTTATTCTTGGTATGACCCTTAATCTTATAAATGCTACAACGCCTTTTCTTCACTGATGTAGTCTCTCTTGGGTTCTTTCCTCTCAAATATTTGGGTCTTCCTTTTGTTAGCACTCGTTGAGGATCTTGTAAAATTTGTGAGAAATTTGATATTACTTGTGATCTTAACCCAGGGGATTCATTACATGACATGTCTCCGTCTTCAAAATTTTGTTCTCCAATATTATCCATCAAAAGTAACTCCTTGTGTACCTTGTCCAATGCAAGAGAAAGGTGGTCCATTTTAAACCTTGATTGTGAGCCAAATTCTGCAATGTTGTAAAACTGCATCATCGAATGACTTTTTGCATTATCAAATCTTCTTGTATTGATAGATAGGCCTCGGAAT
Source organism: Pterocarya stenoptera (assembly GCA_003123785.1). NCBI lineage: Eukaryota > Viridiplantae > Streptophyta > Magnoliopsida > Fagales > Juglandaceae > Pterocarya > Pterocarya stenoptera. The sequence continues at coordinate 12,143 of QEOT01124189.1, read as the reverse complement.
TTGATATCACGAATAACTAGAGTCTTAGCATTGATGGTCCATCTTTCAAGAACATAGTGATGTGGCAAAGAATCTAAGTTTGATTTCTTCATGAAGACACATAGGATATGCCTACAAAGAATACCGAGAAACTTAAACATATGACATGTACATATTGCTGTTGCTTCTCTACAGTCCACAGTCACATAATAAATATGTTTATCTTTGCCCTTAGGTGCCACCTCATAAATCTTATTGTCACCCTCAGTCTAAATTTTTGTTGCTTTGTACCGTTGACAATTGAATAACTCATCTTTAAAGATACTGAATGACTTCCTTGTATACACTTTGACCTATTTTTCTTCAATTTCTCAACATGTTTTCAAAATCGGCCTAGTCGATTTCATTCTCACATCCTTATCTTTCTTCTTAAAATAGCTTGCATGTAAAGCTTTCTCGTACTGATGCACAAAATCACTTACCATCGTGCTCGATCACACATAATTCTTAAAAAATTTATTCATGCTCTCGCTCCTTTGTGTGATTGACATACCAGCACAAAATATGGTTCGCAAGTAAACTGGAACCCACTTCTCTCGTCGATTGTAAAGATTTTACAACCAATCATTACCTACTAGACCATATTTCACTAGTATGGTAACCCATTCCTCCTCAAAATCATCAGAAGTTATTGTATCATAGATACAATGATAGAATTCTTTTTGAAAATTTGAAAACTTGTTATAGATATGTGTCAAATGTTCTGAAAATTTTTTGTAAAATATGCCACAAGCACAACTGGTGAGTTGTATTTGAGAGTACCTAGGGGTGTAACCGGTTTGGTCCAGTCCGATTTTTGACAAAATCTTAGACCGAACTGGTATGACCGGTTTTGTATTTTTCAAAACTAATTACACCTCGATTAATCTCCTAAACCCGTACTTCCGGTCTAGTCCAGTTAGGTTTTCTGGTTTTTTTTTTAAATGTAAATTTGACATATTGTCATTAAAAATCTGTTTAAAAAAAAAAAAAAAAAAAAAACTACTTTACAAAAATTTGTTATACTTTTATTAAAAAATCTACTTTATTAAAAAAAACTTGCTTCATCTTTACTAAAAAAATCTGTTTTACTAAAACAAAATCTAATTTACTATAAACTGCTTTCCAAAAATCTGCTTTACTAAAAAAAATCTATTACAAGCTTATAAATATAACTATTATAAAAACTGGAAAAAAAAAATTGCTATGGAATAAAATTCTACAATGGAATAAAATAAGTTCAAAAGTCTAAATTAGACTTTTAAAAGTCTAACAAATTATAAATCCAAATTCCAAAAAGTCTAAATTACAAATTTACAAGTCGAAAAGTCCAAAACATTACAAGTCCAAACACTAAAAGTCTAAATTATAAGTCCAAAGTCCATTAAATTACAAGTCTAAATTACAAATCCAAATTAGAACATTTAACAAATAATTTTACAACTAGAACCAATAGATATACACCAAGCCACCAACTCCAACAGTCCATTTAACAAACCTTGCAATTGTATGAAAATAAATCAAGCAATTAATTTCAATAAAAAGTTAGTAAGTACATTAAATTGGAAAAAAAAAAACTTAAGGAAATATTATAGAAGTTGACTTATGTTAAATTTAATGATCTCCAACCAAAGAAGTAGGTATTGAAGAATTTTCTGGGTCTTCCATGAGCTTTACACAAAAAGGATAAAAAAAAAAACATAATAATTAAAACAAATTACTAATATGATTTAAACTTTAGAGATAGTTAAAGAAAAGATGAATGATGCTACATACATGTATTAAATTTCATAACTCCTCAACATCATCCATTAAAGTGTGAAGGTTAATCGGGGTAGAAAAACGAAGCCAATTTTGTATACAAATTAGGGCTTCTACCATAAGTGGAGATAGGCTACTGCAGAAAGGATCAGATACTCGGCCTACTGTGCTAAAAACCAACTTAAAGACCACTGTAGATATCGGAACTGCAAGAATATCCTGCATAACTCTTGAAAGCACGCGGTATTTAATGGAGTTAACCTTCCACCAAGTCAACAAGTCGAATTTTGAATTATCTTTTTCACATGTTTCAGATAAATATCTCTCCAGTTTAGATTTACTTGACAAAGAGTTCTTCGACTCCAAACGCTTCTTAATTTATTCATGGATTAATAATCTGAAATCACCTTGACCTACCCTAGTAGTTGAACTTGTACTATTAGCTCCTCTCTCGCTTGATTGGCTCATAGTTTGATCTTGTGCCCCTACATCACTTCCGTCATTTCCACAATAACTATCATATAAACGACTAAATGCATCTTTAACCCGATCCATCAACATAAGAACTTTTTGAACTATTATCCTCATATATTCCTTTAAAAATAATAGCTAGAACACGGATTTTATATCGAGGATCAAGAACCAACCCAACATACAATAAAATATTTATTTTTTCAAGATTTTTCCAATACTTCTCACATTCAGATTTCATACTAAATGCCATTGTCCTCAGATTATGAGGCCCTTCCACACACTCCAAATTAATTGCAGTTTGAATTGTCACTAGTTCAAATATAAAACTATTGCAAGTGGCGTAATTGGTCCCCAAGAAACATAAGGTTGCATCGTAAAAAAGTTTTAGAAATTTTACAAACAATCTACTCTTATCCCAATTATCAATGGTTGGAGGCCCTAACTTGGGTGCCCCTCCTTGCCCTAACTCACTACCACCATCATCATCCTCACTATCATACTCCCCAACGCTCTTGACATGCCCCAAATCTTCATCCTCTAACTGTTGAAATTCTTTTTGAAACTTTTCAGCCCTATCCAACATCATATAAGTGGAGTTCCAACGAATTACTACATCTAGGCATACGCTACTTTTACAAGTAATGTCCTCACCATCACAACATTGCTTAAATGTGTTCCACCTTTGTGGAGATGATTTCACATACTTCACAACCCCTCTAATTCGTGCAATGGATTGATCATATTCTTTCAACCTACCCCGAACTATCAAGTTCAAGATATGAGCACAACATCTCATATGCAAGAACTCATGTTCCAAAATCATATTTTTTCTATGCTTTGTCTTTCTTTTCATATACAAAACTGGCCCATTATTTGAACTTGCATTATCGAGTGTAATTATTAATATATTAGGCCTTCCCCATTCAAGCAAACACTCTTTAATTTTTTTATCTAGTGTCTCACCTTTATGGTTTTCAACCTTACAAAAATTGATTATTCTTTTATGCATTTTTCAATCATCATCAATAAAATGTGCTGTGAGACACATGTAGTTAAAATTTTACACGGATGTCCATATATCCGTGGTTAGACAAATGCGTTGCCCCTTAAAAGCACTTTTCAACTTCTCTTTCTCTCTCAAATAAAGTTTAAAAATATCTTTTGCAACCGTTACACATGATAGAATCCCATTCCATCTAGATTGCACAACAAGCATAAATTTCTTAAACCCCTCCCCTTCCACAAATTTAAAAGGAAGCTCATCAACAACCAATATTTCTGCTAAGACTTTTCTACAAGCCTCAATACTAAAAGTAATAGGTACAAGCCCCCAACTGCTTGATCCAGACTGGAAACCCAATATAGATTGATTTTTATCCACTTTCCTAAGTGGAGACTTCTTAGATATTTTTTCTAAGTACCCCAACATTGACTTTGTGCCATTTGTATAGAATCACAAGCATAAGTCATTCCACAAATATTACATGTAGCCCTAGGTTTCAACTTATCCTCAGTATCAATCACAGTAAAATAATCCCAAGCTACAGATCTTTTTCTACTACTCTTTGGACCAACAAATGGCTTACTTATAATAGCTTTGGGAGAAAGCGGATCATTAGTCGCTGTTGATTCCATGGTCCTTTGACTCCCTTCTGTTGAAGGTTGAAAATTGCCAATGTTTCTTTTAAAGGATCCATCTATAGTAACAAAAATAAAATTAAAGGATTAATGTAAGCCCTATCAATGTAATATGTGGGGTAAGCACTTGCCAATTAAGGAATAATTTCAAAGTAATTTCACAAACCCAATCACAAAACCTTAATATCACAAATAAGGTAATAAATACAATCACAAAAAATTCTAAATTTCGGATTCAAAAACCCTAATATCACAAAACTGAAAATCCAATTACAAAAACCCTAATATAACAAAACCCAATCACAAAAATCCTAGTATGTAATTTCAAAAACAAAAAAATAAGAAAAAAAACTGTTTGAAAGAACTGTAATCACGATAGAGAGACTGAGGTCGAGAGAGTTGAGAGAAGAAAGAGTGAGAGACGTCAGAGGAGAGACTGAGAGACGGGGAGTGAGACGAGAGAGTGAGAGACGGGAGGGCACTGGACAGGGACTCGGGAGTAACAGACGAGAGGGAGAGAGTGAGCAGCCGAGAGATGGAGAGAGTGAGGCATTGAGGGGCTAGGGCACTTAGGGTTTAAAGTTTAAACTTTAGTTATTGAAAATTGGTGCCGTTTGGGTTTAGTTATAGGAAATTAATATTTGATTTATGATTATTTTCAATATATTCTTTTTTTAATGATAATTATTATTATTATTATTATTATTTTTTTATGGTTTGGGCAATTGATAATTATAATTTATATATATTTGTAATACATTTAAGATACCATAGTCTAATATATTAGTATAACTATATTAGTATAACTATAACTATATTAGTATAACTATAACTATACTCTATATTAAAAAATTGGTATTAGTTAAATAGTTATAGACTTATATATTAGTATAGCTATATAATATATTAGACTATATAATAGTATTAATATTAGTCTATCAATATAGTTATATATTAGTATTAGTTATAGTGATTTAGCATAACTATATTAGTATAACTATAACTATAGTCTATATTAAACAATTAGTATTAGTTAAATAGTTATAGACTTATATATTAGTATAGCTATAATATTATAGTCAACATTTGACTATTAGTATTAGTTAATAGTTATAAACTTATATATTAGTATAGCTATATAAATTATTAGACTATATAATGGTATTAATATTAGACTATTACTATTAGTATAGCTATAATATTATAGTCAACATTTGACTATTAGTATTAGTTATAAACTTATATATTAGTATAGCTATATATTAGTATTAGTTATAAACTATATATTAGTATAACTATATAATATATGATCAATTAAATTTTCATTTATAAGATTAAATTTTATTTTATAATAACATTATCTTATAATAATATAATTTATTAATAATACATTATATATATAACTTATATATATTAATATATAATATTTTGTATAATTTTAATTTTATATAAAACTTATATATAATTTTTTTTAATCAATTGAACCGGTTCGGAAAATTTTAAAACTGGAACTAGACCGGTTCCGGCTGGTTTATGCATTTCAAGAACCGGTCCTGGACCAGACCTGTTCAAAACCAATAAAATGGTCCTATTCGGTCCAGTGCGGATCGGTTTTCTGAGGTAAATTGACACCTCTAGGAGTACCTCTGCAATGGCCTTGGCCATAGCTTTGTTATCATCAGTACTAATGGTTGAAGGGGCACGCCTAAACATTGTTTCCTATCATGTTCTTAGTAACCATATATTAGATTCAACTGTCTCATTGACTAACAGCGCACAACCAAACATTATAGTTTAGTGATGATGATTAATTCCTTAGAACGGCACAAATGACATCTTATAAACATTTGTCAAGTATGTTGCATCAAATGTGACAACATCTTCGAAATATTGATATGCAGACCTTGATCTTGCATCTGCCCAAAAACAGCTTCCCATACACCCATTCTCATCGACCTGCATGGAGTACACAAACTCAGGTTCTTTACATTGTCGTTCAAGAAAGTATGCATACAATCTTTGTGCATTTCCTTCTTCAAACAATTTTCTTTTTTTATTTTTCAAAAATTTTTTTACGTCTTTTTCCACATAACCAAAATTAAAATCACCACCTGCTTCTTTGCTTAACACAGACATTATTTTCTTTGTCGGTACATCAGACTTATTCAAAGTAAGAATTAGTTTTTTTTTTTCACGTGTGTCACTCCTCTATGTCCATGAAGCATGCTAGTACTTCTTAGTGTGAGTAGCTTATGATTGTGTTCAAGCGTGAACTTGCATACTTTCTAGTTTCCACCTTTCATCATCTATTTCTATATACATGGTAGCTTTACACCCAATATTTGTTTCAGCGGGTTCGGAAATTTGTCTTTTTTTTTTGTTTGAAACTTTCACCCCTAAATCCCTCCCTTATACAAACATAGTGTACTACAATTAATTTTTCTCTCCTCGATAATTGCGTATGATTCGTCGTTATTGCAAAACCTTTTCGTTTTGCATGCACCTTGTACAATGTTTAGGCGTCCTCAACTTCATCAAGTTCTTTACCAATGAACGATTCAAAAACTCCACTACTAGAAGTGGAAATGAAATTGACTCAATCTCCATATCCATCTTCCACATTTACTTTATCATCATCAAAGTCTCCTAAATTCACGCCATCCCTCACATTCACATCACATTGATCTTCTACAGTTTCATCTTTAATAGTTTCATTTACACATTGTGGACAGTTTTTTAGTATCTCAACATCATCACTATCCGAACTCCACCCAAAATCTTTCATCCTAACATAAAACAATATAATCAATATATGATTTAGTCCATAAAAAAATTTCAATATTATTAAACGATGCAAATTAAATTCACACCATTGCCTTAGAAAAAAACGTAGAAGCTGAAAAAAAATTCAGAATCCTACAAAGAGGATAACAAATATAGGAATTTGTTTGGAAAATGAAATGCAATTAAAAAAAAAAAACTGATCATTAAGAATCAAAGCCAAAAATCCATAAAATCCTACAATAAAACACACACCATTAGAAATTAGGGATTACAAAAAATTAGGAATTACAAAAAATAAAATTAGGGATTACAAAAATATACCTGAGGTGCCGTGAAGGAGATCAAAGTAGAGAGGGAGAGAGTCGACCGATTGATTTTGGGAGGAATTTTCCGTGAGAGAGAGAGAGAGAGTCGAACTAGAGAGAGAGAGGCATTTCTAAAATCGCAGAGAGAAAGAGAGAGATAGAGGCGTATTTGCTCGAGAGGAAATCGAGAATGAAGGGGAGAGAGAGAGAGAGAGAGAGAGAGAGAGAGAGAGAGAGAGAGAAGGCTTGCGTGTTTGTGTCCCCACATTAACATTCCATGGAATGCTTACGTGTCACCTACTAATTGGTCTCCGATAACCCCAAGTTTTACGTGTCATCAGTTTGAAGCGTTTTTTTTTATTTTTTTAACATCCTTAATCATTAAGAAAAAATTAAAAAATATATATAATTTTACTAATACTCACTTTATTAATCATTAAGTAAATTAAAAAATTAAAAAAAATCAAATATAAAAAAGTAATAGATGGGTAGTAGTAGAATAGTAATCTTATCATTATTCATACCCTAAACCGGAACTAACGGGAAATTGTAAGAAATTATTAGATAGTTTTAAAGTATGAATGACATGGAAATTTCATCTAATTATAAAATATTATGTCATTACAATTATTTTTGTAAACACAATTATTCGCGACTAATAAGATGTGAGCACCACATGTGACATATTGTGTCGTATGTTGCTAATGTTGTTCCTTTAAGTGTATTATATATACGAGTTTTGTTATTTATCATTCTCATACATTATATTTTTAAAAAATTTTTTAATTCTTTTTAAATTTATTGAGTTCTTCTACTCATCATCCATATACCACATATTTAGTAAGAAAAAAAAAGTGTAATATATGGGAATGATAAATTGAATTTTTCCATGTATACTACTAATTTTGAGCAATGCTAGGAATAAGAGATTTTTTTTTTTTTTGAGTACATTGGGGGAGGGTGATCGAACCCATGATCTCATTTTACAGATGTGAATATTGTGTCCTCAGGCAACTAGCCGTTGGAAGGAGTACGGGATTGATGTACACGAATTTCTCGTATAAACAATATTTTTATTGATCATATGAACGGTTAAAAATACTTTCCACATGAGAGTCCGTGTATCCAGGCTCCATGTCCTAACATTTTTAAATTATTTTCTCACACTAACATGAAATTAGATGAAAATAAAGAACGATTAGGATTATTAGAGTTTGTGTTGGGTTTTAAGTAATGTTTCTGTTTTAATACAAAAATCATTTTATCTCATCTTATTATTATAATTTTTTTAAATTTTTATACAAAATATAATAAATAATTCAAATTTTTTAAATTTTAAAATAATAATAATATTAAAAAATATATTATAATAATATTTTATTCAACTTTCAACTTTCATCTCAACTCATTTATTCTCAACTCATTATTCAAACCGTACCTTATAATCAAGTCAGACAAAAATGCAAAAAAGTTACCCAAAAGCATCTCACTTAGTTTAGAAGGGTGATTACAGTTCAACCTAAGCTTTTGGATAGGAAGAGCAAATCAAAGTAGCCTCTCAAGAATTTGTTATTATTAGGAGAAAAGTTATATTATCAAGTTGGTCTGATAGTAAATATACTTAATAAAATATTTACAATAATGTTATTGAATCATTTGAAATTTACTGTTTAGATAAATCTCTTGACGTGACACATTATGTAGTGCCACTTAATTTATTAAAAAAAATAAAAGAAAATTAAAAACACCACATGAATAAAGAGAATTAGAGTTTCAATCTTTATTTTTTTGTATTTTCTAATACTTTTTGTTTTGAATATGTTTTTTTCTTAATAAACTACGTGGTCACACTTGGTTGTGCCACGTCTGAAGGGCAATCTGAATGGTAAACTGCAAATTTAAGATGGTTTAGTAGCAGTACTTAAATATTTATATGGTATAATTTGATTCGGAATATAAATTTTAAAATTTAAATCTTATAAATTAAATTTTACAATTTAAATGATTTAAATGATGTGGGTAGGACGATGCTGGATTCAAGTATGAAAATAAAAATTTTCTTGTGCCATAGGCTATTTTGCTTTCGCAAAATTTCTGTTCTTATTTATTTTACACTTCTTATAGGTAAAATCCTAATTACTTGAAAGAAGAAGAGGAGGAAAACACAAAATCCCATGAAGTATAGTTCTGATCAAGGACTTATCCAAACGACACCTCAGGAAGAGAGAGCCAAATGTCACCAACTGAACAGGTGGCACCATTTACACGACTTCGGCTCTAACTTGCAAGCGGAGCAAGCGATCCAACACTCTCACCTTCAGCAAAGCAGCACCGAGTGCAAGACACTAGTTTCGAGTTTCGACTGTCCGAGGCAGCGGCCCACCACGAAAAAACAGAGCATCCACTATGACTGATCAACACCAGGACCCCAATCCGCCCCAAAACTCGCCCTCTTCTTCCTCTTCTTCCAATAGAATTCCCGGCAACGGCACCGACTTCTCGGGTCACAAGGTCCGATACCCGAATCCCCCGGACGCCTCGAATCCGGACCCCACAACGCTCCGAGAGCAATGGAGGTTCGCTATCAAACAGTACAGCAGGTGGTACTCCAGCGCCTGGGGCACCGCCATTCTCGCTGGCGTCTCTTTCTTCGCCCTCGGTTGGATCATCAAGGGTTCCAATCCCCTCCCTTCTTTCCGGGACAAGCACCCCGAGCCTTCCTCCTCTTCCGCTTCTTCATCTGCGGATGATGCAAATGAAGCTCGCCCATGAATTTGGTGGGTTATTCTGTTATGTATGTCCCTGGGCGTGTATATAGGTTTTTTTGGGAACTTTTTCTGGGTTTCTTTTGACAGGTTCTGAGGACCTGTTTGCTACGTTTCTTTTGAGATTTGATCAATAATAGCTATTCTGTAAATCATGATTCTAATTGTCCAGTTTTTGCTTTGGTATTTTGGATTGAATTGGTATTTGTCGAATTCTGAAGGTTGTTTTCGTGTTACTCTGAAGTGTTCAAACTTTTAGGCCTTGTGCAACACTGGAGTTCTGATTTACATAGCGCTGGCCTAGTGATTTAATTATCTATACACTGCGCAGATCAGTAGATGATGATAAAGGCATAACCTACGAGTGGGAATCTTTCGGTTATGTGAGTTGTGATGTCTGAGTTTAGGATTAATAGATTTGATTACTTCAGAAGTGCCTACTGAGTTTTCCTGGTGATGGTAAAATGTGGCTTTCTTGGGCGTAGACCTCTGTTGTGTGTCATGTTGAATACTTCATGGGGGTTTTTTAGAGGTCTAGGCAATGTTGCTTTATGGCATTTTGAGCCTTAGAGCTGAAAATAGTTTGAATTGGAAAGGGAGTTTTCTCATAGTTGGTTATCTACTGGTTTGATAGTTTGTGTGAATTTGGTGTGTTTTCCTTAAGAGTTGGTATTATTTTGGTTGTAGCATAGTATTTTATTGGTAGTAGCATAGCTCTTCATATGATGAAATATGATAGCTCTTCATGCTACTCTACTCATATCCCTGTTATTAAGTTATTCATGGCGCAATAATGATTGCAGGTGCCTCAGCAATAAGGAAGATAGCCACTCAATCCATGGGTCTCAGAACTGAACCTTCAACTGATTTTGGTGTTCATTGTCTTGTAAGTATCATAACTTTTTTGTTTTAGATGCCAAAGGTACAATATGATGGTTCCGTCCAAATTATGGGATATGTTTGCGGGTGATTCACCATAGGTGTCGTGGATAGTCTTAAGGCATGGTGTGCTGTGAAAGATTCATTGTATATTTGCAGCTGAAGGTATTTTAAAGTTGTTTGGTAAATGATGTTCGTCTTTGCCCGAGAAGTTTCTCTTCCAGCTTTAGCCCGTTGCTTTTTAGTTCAAAATCAAGGAAAAGAGAGATTATCGAAGCAGAGACTTGTTCTCGAAGATCCGCAAAAATTTCTAAATTCTATTGAATTCAGCAAGATTTCAACTCTACCAGTAAGCTCAAGAAAAATTTAAAAACACAGCTTTGTTTCTCTTAGTGCAGCTGGAAACATATTTTGTAGTCAGACCGATTGTGTTGAATTATTGCATATCTTATATATCTAGACCTAATATATTTTTAATTATTTCATTATTTTATTATTGGTTTTAGATGGATAAATGGTTAAGAGACGTAAATCCAAGTTGTGATTTAAAGTGATTGATAGCATTGCTAAAATGATGGCCTCCCTCCCATCTCCTGGATATCAGGGACAACATATTGTATTGTAATGTTTTTATGCCCGCCCTTGTATCAAAGTGGGGGTGCATGGGCCATCAATCCACCCGCTCAACTCTGACCTAGAAGTCAAAGAACTTCGAAGTCTCTAAGCTAGCTGCATGAACGGCCCCGGGACGATCCCACGGTAGGAAATGTGAAGAGTCGTCGTCCTGAAAGCTACCTCCTTAGGAATTAACAACATCAGGACGTCATATGCTGACTCACTTAAAAATGAGCAGCACAGAACCTATCCCAAATGCAGGTAAGTATCACGTAATAATAAGAAATGCATGTGAAATAAATATTGTCCAATTAAATTACAAGGTATAAAATTAAGCATAAAGTCAACCAGTCTTTGAACTTCATAGCCAAAACAATTCATTCAATATAACATTGAAGTTTAGTAATTTTAGTAATACAATAAGGGAAACGTAAAGGTATTCCAAATTGAATCAAAGAAAAGAAGTTCTGTTACATTGTCTGAGCAAGATGTTCAAACAGTAAATATTCTGTTAGAAATATTTTTTTTGCAAGAGAATTTATTAATCCACATAATTAGACATAGTCCAAGTACACAAGAAATATACAAGAGAAATAAACCTAAATATTCTGTGCGTAATATTATTCTTCATTTTAAATTTTGTCATCTTTATACTTGTTAATACAACACATTTTCAGTGGCTTCTTATGCCTACCATTTAGATGGACAACCATTTAAAATGTGCTACATTAACAAGTATAACTGTGAATGATCAAATCTAAGAAAGAGCATTATTTCTCATGTTCTGTAGACAACATTTTCTTCCACTTGACTGACCTTTACAACAATATAAACAGTGCATAGAATCTCAAAGATGATATATGGTTTAGATCTCATCTCCATGCTTAAGCAGAGCAGCATCCGA
>QEOT01124188.1:105126-189895 GCA_003123785.1 Pterocarya stenoptera | reverse complement strand
TCTCTCTCTCTCTCTCAATAATAATGATCCAACTCATATCAACCAATGAATAAGTGCCCTACCATGTGTATGGCTTTTTCATATAAATATATATTAATATTAATTTAACAGTCCCAGCTTGGGCAATTGGCCAACTTAATTGATCCCCACCATCACACTATCGATTGAACCTTTTAATTAATTACTGTACTAGTCTTTAACCGACTTTTCAGAACTATATATATTATATGTATGCTAATACTGCGTACATTGATTATCATCATGTAGTGCAATTAATTATATATGCATTATCTGCATCTATATAAATAATGACCTATTTAAGGACATTTTGATTAATTGTATGCATGATGGGTTAGGGGTTGCATGCATGCTTTAATACATCTCTAATCGATCTTGTAATAAATTATCATGTAAAAAAAGATTAGTTTAATGGGTGTAGGCAAGCTACAGCACATGGGAGCTGCTCGAGAGAAGAAGATTAACTGGTTGGTGCATGCTATCGAATATATATATATTTATATATATTATATTCGAGGATGACCCTAGCTAGAGAACTCCTACACACTTATTTTCTAATCTTTATCAAGCATTTCAAGTGATCATAAAGAAAGTGATAATGTGATAATGTATTTAGGAAATGGAGTTGGAGTTGAAGGAAGGATGAAATAATAAAGTTAATTAGGAAGTTCTATCTGGAAACATCATACTAAGGGAAAAATTGTGATAAGTGTAACAATCTACCCTTTGTAACCTAGGGTTATAGAAGAACTTAGTTTTTTTGAAGACTAAGGTGCATGTTCATGCGACAGAATCCATTAGTGGGAGAATGGAGGATGGTGCAGCAGGGGCTACCAAGGGCAACCAGCGCCAGCGTTAAGAGAAAGGGAGGCGGCTAATCCAAAGGTGTTGAGACTGAGGTTGATGGCAACGGAGTCTGGGAGAGAGAAGTCATGCAGTGTGAAGGGAAGAGAGATGAAGAGAGACAATGCAGCACCGGCGTGGCTTTTTGAGAAGGGGACAGTGTAAGGTGCTCGACGGTCCTTTTTGTGTAGGTGATGATGAGGAGGAGTTGGCTAGGAGGCAACAATCTGCTTTAGTTTCTAAAAACAGGGGCTCACAGTGGTGGTGCAAGGCTGAGGTCATGGTGCAATAGGGCTAGAGTTTGGGCTAGGGCGATGGTGGTTGGTGGTACTCGGTGGGGGGTAATAATTCCTCCGTTTTGAGGAATAAAAACAGGGGGCACTTCTAATAATTCCTCTGCTTGGGCGATGGTGGTGCAGGAGCCGTGAGGAGGAGCTGGGACAACGTGATTCTCTAGCTGGGTTTCATGGTGGAAAGGGTTGTGCTATGGAGGAGGAAAAGCTCGATTTGCATGCTAGACAGGTTGGTAGCAGTGTATCCGAGGCTGAGGATTGGTGTTTACTTGGCTTGGTTCGTGAAATCGGTGGCGCATGGTGGGGCTTAGCAATGGAATGAGGTGATAAATTACGATGGAAGGAGAGGAGAGGTGCCTGAGAGTGATGGCCTTACCAAGACGATGGCTATAGAAAAACTGTTGTGGCATGGGATGAGGAGGAGATGCAGTGGTCGGTCTGTGCAGTGGCGCTGCGCTACTGCTGGGTTCGATCGTGGCAGTGGCGATAATGTATGCTCTATGTACAAAGCATTCATCTTTGACTATTTGAATTATCATTAGTAAACATTGGATTTATAAAAAGAAGACACACATTTCGAAAGTGCAATGATTTAGATTAAAGTAGAATTTTTCACGGTTGATTAAACATGATGATTCATCGAAAGAGGAAAAATAATTGGACGGGAAATCGCTGTGCATGTGGGAAAGCTCGTTTACAAATGAACTCTAAAAAAAATGATTAAAAGGGATAAATAAATGAACAACAAAAGAATTCTAAAAAAAATGATTATAAAGGGAAATGGGTAAAGGGATAATGCGATTGAACTGTGCATTACAAAACACCACCATTAGTTAAGACAATGTGTCGCAAACGTTCTATTAGTGGCATTTAATTAAATGCCCCCAATTTAAATGATGCTCTAGCAATGTACTAGCAAAGGCGTTTATGGTAACGCCGTTATTTTAATTAGTGGTAGCATTTAGATAAATGTCATTAATATATTCAATGTGTCGCCAACGTAATATTGATGGAGTTTAAATAAATGCCACCAATTTATATGATGTGCCAACACCATATTAGCAGCGGCGTTTATTGTAACGCCGCTATCTGTATTAGTCACGGCATTTGTTAATGTATTTAATGTGTCGCCAACGTACTATTAGTGGCATTTAAAAAAATGCCGCCAATTTACATGATGCACTGGCAATGTACTAGCAGCAACGTTTATTATAACTCCGCTATTATATGTAATGAGATGACAATGAATTAATGGTAGCGTTTTGATAAATGCTGTTAAATAAGAAAAGCTAGCGGCGTTTTAAGAAATGCCGCTAAATTGTAAACAAATTCTGCTAATGAGATTTTCAAGTGTTGGTTTTCCACAAAACATCGGTATTGGAAAATAGCAACTACCCTATACCGGTGGACAGTTACGTCGGTAAAAAACCGCCACTAAAAATTTAGCGGCGTTTTTTTAAAAAGGTGCTAGCGCTTATCGAACGTTGACAATCCTTAGTTTTTTTGTAGTGAAAAGATCAACACTCAAGCTTCATTCCAAACTTATTATCTTCTGTAACTGGTATAAAAAACCCTCCAGCCCCTTCCAACGAAAATCATATCTCATTTATACTTTGCTTTGCTAGAACACAAAAGACATTCTTAGACAGTTTTTTTAAACGCTTTTGCACACTTGATTCAAAATTTTTTTAAGTATTTCATTTGATCGGTTAAATATTGTTTAAAACCCAGAAAGGTCATTATAGGAGACAAGCTGGAGAGTATGTAATATTTTAGAGCTTTTAACCAAGCAAATGGATTGATCTTAGTCCGAAATTTTTATGGAGTATTGTTAACATGGGTGTATAATTATTGGTTAAGGATTTGTTGCATGATTAAAAGTTTTTGTGAAATAGTTTCTTAGATTTAGAAACTTCGAATCTATAAGAGGAAAAATAATTTTTATTCTGAGAAAGTTTAAATCTTTTATGGTCTAGTCTTATTTCAATAGTTTTGATATTTTTATTTAAGGATCCTAAGCATCTTATATACACATTAGAATGTTGTTTTGAAGATATTTCATTTTAACTTCATAGATATGAAATTTTATGGAATGAGATATTCGGATAGGCCAAGTGATGATGTTCTTGGCTAAATTTATGTCTTGGTTGATTTTTAACAATGTGATCTTAAGTTTAAAGCTTAGATATGCTTTAGGACACATTTTTAAACCATGTGATGTTTTTGTTTTAAGATCACATCTTTATAAGTCATGGATCAAGAGTTTTAATAATTGTGTATAGTTTTAAATTTTTATGAATTGATATTTTAGTTTAGAACACAATTTATATAAGGTATGTAAATTTTGATAATTTTTAGACTAATGATACAAAACCCTTAAGTTATGGGTAAAATTGTCATTTCTTCACATGTAGAGGATAAAATGATAAATTTACTCTAAGTTGATATTTTTCCATATTTCTAATTATTAGTGATTAATTTATAACTTTTAAAAAGTATTACTTTCAATTCCTCGTGATTGCGCTTGAGTTTTGCTTAGAAACGCAAAGATCGAAATAAGTTAGCTTTCAACTTACTAGCAGTTTACTGTGTATGGGTGATAAGTAAAGGAATTGCAGTATATGTATGTATGTTATCATATGTACCATGCCAAGTCATTACATGTTTATCTATTACACATAATTTATTCTATCACGAATTTATCATCTGTTACACAAGATATTCTGTCACCTATTGCTATACATTGCAAGTAGTGTGGATACCTACAATTTAAGGAGGTTCTATCTAGGAGATTGGTACTTAAATGGATCGATGTGACCCTCTAATCTTTTCTGAGAACCTTGAAGTTCTGTTTAGGAAAGAAGAATCTTTCCTGGAAACTTACTTAGTGAATACTATTTATTTCTACAGTAAAATTCATTAAGACATGTCAGAAAAAAGTAGATTGTCATGTATGTCATATAATGTAATATCTACTATTGCAAATATGTTATGTTAAAGATGTTGTCTATTACATGTTATGCGATGTTAAGAAATATTGTTTGTTATATATTATGTCATGTTACGAAATATTTCAATCTCAAGTAAGTCATATCTTAATATTTACGTTCAAGTCATGTTGTGTTACATCATGGCTTATGTCCTTTCGTATTTATGTCACGTTTTGTCTTAAATACAGTGTGTATTTCAAGAATAGTCATCTCAAGTTATTCATGTCAATCATGCTCCTAAGGACTATGATGAGGAAATATCCTAAGTACAGGAATGTCTAAATTGGAGTGAAATTTCTTGGATTGACGAAATATAGTCAACAGGTTGCGAATTGGACCTAACTAGTTGGTCACCGAAGTGCATTAGGTACTAATGCCGATAGAGCCACGTTTCATTTAAACAATTCATGGGGCCAAAATAACTATGGAACATGAAGTATGGGGTCACAACAATTATGTCGCATACATTACTTAAGTCACAACAATTGTGACACATAGAATACATGGGCCATAACAATTATAGAGTATGTATTAACGCACTCACAGCTGATACAGATACCTGTTTTATGATGCGGTAATTGACAGGGACACATAGCTCTAGGGGACCCATGTAGCACTCACATGTTCACGTTTATCAAGTTAAATGAAAAAGATTCTAAGCTATTATGTTCAAGTTCACGTTCATACTATGTTTCAAATTCAAGTTCATGTTATATTCACGTTCATGGTATGCCATATTTCAAGTCCATATTACGTTTTAAGTTCACGTTTATGCTATGTCAAGTCAAGTTTCAGTTCATATTTCAGTTTAAGTTATGTCAATTATGTTATGTTGTAAGTCAAGTTATGCTATGATTACTTATGACTTTGATTATGCTTTCATGCTTTTACTGTCATACATGCATAATTAACCTGTGTGGAGGTTTTCTGTTAACTTACTGAGATTTGTAATAAAATCTCACTATGGTAGTCTCAACTACCATTCTCTCCTGAATGTTAGATCTTATTACAGGATCTAAAGGAGAACTGAGAAATAATCAACTGGACACGGTTAACTAAACAATGGTGCGACATCAATGATAATATAGTAGTTAACTCAACTTACTATTTATACTTATGGAATTAAATCCCTAGCACACTTATGATCACAACCATTTTGCACTAGTGTTGTGATATATGATGTTTAGTATATCTTTATGTATGAAATATGTTTTAAGAATTTGAGATATTTTGAGTTTGGTGCATAGTTTTACTAAAGAAAAAAATATCCGCCGCGAATATTGCATAATACTAAATGCATGTTAAGAATATTGCATCTTATATATCGTGAACGGGGGTAGATAACCTTGTGTTGCAAGTTTCGACGCTTCAAATATTCATCCAATCCCAAGCGAAATTTGGGGGCGTCACAACCTTCTTAAAAGAGATTGTTGTCTCTTCATGTGGGCTGTATTGAATTAGGCGGTACTTCTAGGTAGGTAGCTAGGCAGTACTTCTAATTAAGGAGGTAGCTTATTGAATTACCACCAAGGTGGTAGCTCAGTTGGTATGAGCTAGTATTCCATAGCCTTGAGGTCAGGAGTTCGAGTTAGGCGTAACTTGAAACCACTTGCGGGAGCAGTGCCTAACCAAGAATCTATGGGATGAGCTTTGGACCAGCTGACATCTTAGTGGTGCTGTGTGACTGGCTCGCTCATTGGGCGTAGTTATGGTCCAAACTGGATATTCCATAGCGGGGAGGAGCTCCTATGATCACATACAGGGAAGGTAGTTACGCTGGTTGTCCCCACCTCCCTTTGTTGAGAAAAAGAAAGGTAGCTTATTGAATTATAATTCAATAATAATTAGTTGTTGGTAGGTAGCTATTTGACGAATTAATTAATTGAATTTAGGCTATACATCTAAGTAGATGCATTAAATTGTTTATCTAAGTTAAGTTGTGAATAGTAATATTTTGTAGATTTTGTTGAGATGAGTTTAACATTTTTATGTGGAGATGAGTTTAACTTTTTAGATTGAAATATATGAAGTAGGTTGAGATGTGTTTAATTTTTTTATGAGAAATTAAAAAAGTAATAGGTCACATCAATGATTGGTTTGAGATGAGTTGAGTTCGAGTTAGATTATGTTTGGAAAAGAAGTTTTACTTAAAATTTTCATCTTCATCTCATCTCATCTTTACACTTTTTCAAATCCTCATACAAAATATAATAAATAATTCAACTTTTTCAAATCCCAATATAACTTTTTTAAATTCTAATTCAATTTTTTCAAATCTCAAAACTAAAAAATAATATTTTAAACTTTAAAACAAAACACAAAATTCTCATCTCATCTTCCAAACATAATCTTCTAAACACAACCACAAATACGTTTGGATGTTGAATAAAAAAGGAAAGTGGTTTTGTCATGGAATCCCAATTCTCTAGAAGTTGATCTGGCATGACACTAGTGGCATAATCTGTTTTTGAAGTATGTCATCGATTTTTCTCAAAGTAATGCTCCAATAATTTTTCAAATAAGAAGGATATTGCTTCTATTCTATGAAAGAATTTTTGGACGAACCAATTTCCTACCACTACAACAAACCTAACTTTTAGGGATGATATTGTATACTAGTTAGAACGAGTGTTGTGGAGGGAAGCTGTATATAATTATAGTGGGAGAGAGTTTGATATCTTGTTCAAACGTTAATTTTATGTTCGAATAAGATGTGTAAACCGTTTGAATGTTCTATTTCGTTCGAACAATGATGAATAATATTTAAATAAAGTTGTTTTTTAAAGTTTGTTGAAAACCATTGAATAATTTGAAAAATAAGCATTAATATTGAGTTTATTAATTTTGTATCTAAAAAATGAGAATTCTACAAGGCCTGAGTTATTATTTATGGTAAATAAATATTGATTATATATGTCGGAGAAGTATCTAAGTAATTACATGAATAAACTTGAGTTGCTTGAAAAAATGAAACAAGTAATGAGATGTTGAGATCAAAATTGCCACTTAAATAATTAAGCAAAGCTTATTAAGTGAAGATTATTTTCATTTGGAGACAAAAAATTAAAATTAATTGGAAATATACATTAATATTTTTTTTATCAACTGTCGTAGAAGAATGAGTAAAATGTCACGTAAGAACCGTATATATCAATTTGCAAATATAACAATTTTTTGTTCCAAGAAACCCCTTTGTTTATATAGCAAAATGATAAGATAAAAAAAAAGTACGGTACAAAAAAAGTATCTAAAAGTAACAATGGTCCTCGTAAATGCTCTCATAAATATAAAACTAGTGAACTAGATCTGCAAGGACCTCCTCCATGGCAGCCATGCGACCCTCCATATCATTTAGTCGAACCATGATGGTGTAGTAATCAAATCAATAATCCTCTCCATGTCCTGGAACAAAAGTATGCGATATTCCTCAAACATCGCTCACATCTCGTTGGTACTAGTTCTTACAACATTTGTAACAACACATGCATCCATAGTAGCTAGATCATGTTTAGAGTCACCGCATGTGGCTGCAACATCACGAGTCTTCCTTGAGTGGCCCTCACTCTTGTTAAAAGTGATCCTATTAAACGGTCCGATTTGTGGTTGCCTTCTCTCTGTCAAAAGCACATTCACCCCGAATTTTATGAGTAAGTTGGAGATCATTGAGGCATACGGTAGACTAGCACCAGTCAAATATGATGACTCTTATTGGATACAGATGAGGAGCTATAGAGGTAGATCGATCGGCTGCCCTTATACCATTCGTAACATAAATCGAGCCCAATCAATGTTGAAATCTGTCTTGTCTTGTGTTTTCAAGGATCAATATTGTGTGAGATAATCAACTGCAACATGCAAAAGAAGGCTCGACAATAAACTTGTTTGATGACCTTGTTGCCATCATATTGAGGAGCGGAAGAGTCTAGCATTATTTGACAAAGCTAATCGTCTGCTGGACCCTCATCTGCTAGAGTCTAGACCTCAAGATCATCGTCACTGTGTGTCCCTACAGCTAGTGGCAACGCAGGATATGCACCTACCTCATGAGGGATGTGGAGGAACCCAGTGATACTGTCTCATGAGAACATAATACTGACTCCCCGAATCATGAATGTAAAAGACTCGTCATTAGCCCCCATCTCTTGTATAGCCCGATAGAATTAACCAACCATATGTGGATAGGCCACCCCCTTCTGTTCACAAATCGAGCCCCATCCTCTATCATTAATGATGGATTCCAAACTCTTTTCCTCCCAAACGAAATCACGAAAGTCTTCTAGTAGGATCTCTCGCTCAACTAATATAGGCTTCCTCTTATCCCTAGCCTCGTTGCTAGCCTCCCTACCATGCTTCCTTCCAACGTATACCATAAACCCACTGTTGAGAAAACAAAAAAAATGCACAGTAATCAATAAATTGTAATTGTAAGTATAAACTGAACGTTGTCCGAATAAACATGACAACCGTTTGAACGTAATTTAATAGTTTGAATGATAGAGCACAACGTTTAAACAGCATTGAGATATTGTTCGAACAGAGAGTATTCAAATATCTAGTGAGTGCACTATTCAAACAAAACACAGCCTTCGACCCATAAGGCTTCACGTTTGAATAAGATAGAACTAAGTTCGAAAGAATATAAATTTATTCGAACATCCACATCATATAGACAGTTTTCACGGGGAGGACATACAACTTGAACTATCATTTCAATGGTTCGGACTAAAATGAATATGTTCAAGCTAATATCATAATTGTTTGAAGTAGAAGTTAGGTGTCAGTTCGAACAGATGTTGTAACATTTGAATGCAAATAATTGTTGTTTGGCTATTCTAACTATTCGAACGGTATGGTCGAACGAACAACCCTCATCCATCATCATCCATGGATGAGTCGACTCATTGCCGATACACTAACCAACGATTCATCAAGAATCATTGGTTTTGATCACACAAACTTCAATGGAGTGAAACATAGACCTCACTCCACTTCCATGGCCAAACACCATGTGTGGCAGCCGGAATACACAAAAAAATGGTCAAGCCTCACCATTCGGACCGGACCCCATTTACAACACCAAATAAGCCAAATTCAAGTCTATTAACAACGTAAAATCAAGGAATTAGGATTTCTAACCTGTTCAATGGTAGCCTTGATTCATATATGCAGCAGAGAGTGGTGGTTGAAGGCGGAACAAGTTACAAACGACGTTGTGAATGAAATGAATTGTTCGAAGTACAACGTTTTAAATATCTCTCCTAACCCTGGTCTGTTCGAATGTCTAATTTATTAGTTCAAATGTGTTCAAATTTGATTTTATGAGTTCAAACAGTATATTTGTAAAATTGCCAACTTGCCAGAAAAAATCATGACTATATATTTTTGTTATGACCGAGGTTCGTTCGAAGAAATTTAGCATTAGTTCAAACGCTCTAATTAGATCATGAAAAATACAATGGATTTTGTTTAAACTATTATTATTGAGAATATAATAATTATATGAATAATGATATATTAATATCTTACAAATAATCTAAATTGAATATTTTGGTTTATTGAAGACTTGTGGAGAAATTAACAACTTAGGATATTGGTCGAGTTCCTTCTTAGATCTAATAATTATAGTATTTGTCCTTATAATATTATTTTCAAGAAAATCAAAAATATCTTCATATTACATTTTCTCTTACCTTCATCTCTTATTCTCTTTACATTTATCAAACTTGTTGTTCTAATTTCTTTGCCTATTGAAATTCAATTTCGTATATATACGTATTAAATACATAAAATAAGTCTCTTAGTATAGCTGTTGTATAGCTAGTTTAAACTATCGTCGAGGTTGAGATGTGACAAGTCTAACTGTTGTAAGGCCTCGCTGAGGTCAAGGTGTTGCAAGAGGTGTCACCATAAAGAAAGTGCGAAAAGGAAGGAAAAATTAAAGTTGATATTTCTGAAATCTAAAAACAAAAATAATAAAGTCTCGTTTGGATGTTGAGATGAGATGATAAATTTGTGAAATGAGTGAAATGGTTTGAGTTCAAATGTTTTATGAGATTTTTGGAAATGAGAGATAAAAAGTTGAATAAAAATATTATAGAAGTTAAAATATTGTTAGAATATTATTTTTTTAATATTATTTTTGTTTTGAGATTTGAAAAATTGAATTATTTTTTAAGTTTTGTTTGAAAATTTAAAAAAATTGTAATGATTAGGTAATCATTAGATGAAAATTTAAAAAATTGAAAATCTTAAATCGAAAAATATTTATATTTGAGTGGTATTTAAACATTGATATGAGATCCGTTGAGACCTTCTCAACATCCAAATTGGGGTTAAAAAATTATATTATAATAATATTATAACTTTATAATATTTTTACTCAACTTGTTCTCTTTTATTTTTCTAAACTCTATAAAATATTTTAATTCAAACCATTTCATTACTATTCATCTCAAATTTATCATCTCTCATCTTATCTCATATCAACATCCAAACGAGACCAGAATCCCATATGTGGTCAGTTTTTTCTAATGAACCCACTGCCATCCCTGGAAAGGCATATTTCTTTTAATTCTTCAATAAGAAAAACAAAGAGAACTTGCTGTCACACGGCTGCAACCCGAGAGTACCATAGCCATGGTAGGCAGTAAATAATGGTCATAAAAGAGGGCGAAGGCAAGAACAAAGAAATTAAGGGAGTAGTGCCTTCAAACTGCTTGTCCTGCATATATGTTTTCCCACCTGGATATTATATATAGACCCTATGGCTAAAATCTAGCTAATAAATCAAAACCTATGAGTGAGAAGTAGCTAGCAATGCAGACAAGCGTGCATGGTGCATGCCAACTTTTACTGCCGACCAATATTATCAAATCATAGCTCTCCTGAATGAGATGGCAATTGACAACCACACACAGGCAAACATTGCCAGATTTGACCACTCCCATGCACTCGCTATCCAAACATACGGTTCCCAGTTAGTCCTATGGATAGTCGATCATATATAATTTACTGTCATGAGTAGAAGATGAATTAATGAACTAGCGCGCGGTCATAACCATGATAAGAACTGGACAGCCGACTTAGCATGATCCATGATTATTTGTGTCTTTGATTGTCTTTTTTATGCCACAAATGCACATCCATGCATCTCATAAATTTGATTATTGTGCCCGCAAAAAATATCTTTATTGGATATCCCTTTGGCCCAAAAGCAATGATGGGATATATGCTTTATTCACAAAATATATAATTTTTCTCAAATAGAGATCATGTTGGCTTTCATGAAGACACATTTGTTTTCTTGATAGAACAGACAAATATATAATGTGACACCCCCACCTACCTTTACCATTAACGAATATCTCTGATCACATCGTTGAAAATTCCAATACCACCACTAATTAATGAGACAGGCTCTATACACATTGTAATAACCATCATTCTTCCCTTCTGATCCTTCGTTTCCAGTAATACAAAGTTCGGCTGTCATCATCCTAAATAAGTATGTTTAATTAAATATTGTATGTATTGGGTCGACTTATTCACATGTGAGCAAGATTGTTGAATAAAAATTGAATGACTAAATTTATTTTTCACATTAGTTTTAATTTTTTAAATAAGTGGTACTTTAACAATAATATATATATATATATATACACACACAATGTTTCGTATTATACGTCTTGTTTTGTTATTGAGAATGTGTAATATTAATATTATTATTTGACTATTTAATATATCTCAACCATAAAACTTTTTTTTATCAATATGTGATTTTATTTTTTGAAAATATTAATTTTTTATTTATTTATATATTATTGGTTTGGATATTGATAACAAAATATTTTATCATGAATTCAGTTGAAATTGTAAATGATTTGTATAGTGATCTTTGTATTACATATGAAAAATAAATATACGGGTCAACTCAATCCATTTATATGAAACGGGTTGAAGCGGGTTAAATGGATTGTTTCCATATTAGCCCAATAAAAATTAATTACTAAACGGATTAAGCGGGTCATGTTGTATCACACGTTATCTATATGGGTGGTGTTAGGGTTTTAGGTCTAACCAGTTTAATTAAACGAGTCATGTTTGGATTCACCTATACAGTCTAACACTAATGATTTGACAGGACCCACGAATACGAATTGCCACCCTACCTGAAGGTATTGGATGATAGGCATAAGCTTCATAAATAAAAACTTATTTTGCTATTGAGATTCGTATCCTTTTCTTTAATGATAAAAGGCTGCATGAACATTTTCTTATGTCAAGTTCATTTTGGCGCACTAATAGATCTAAGGACCTAAAATGTAAATTGTTTATTCATATATATGCGACTCTAAATACAAATTTTATTGAATAGTTTTTAGAAAATCAAAAGAAAATACTTTTTGAATCACAATGGTAAGAGTTATATGATGAGAATAGTCGCTCCACAGTGTGACTTGTTGAGAATAGAGTGCAAAGGGAATTACGGTACAAAATGTTAGTTACATCACAAGACAATGGCTGGCCAGTCATGGTTCCATTTGTGGGTGTGCAATAGAATGCGTCTCCACATCCATTTGCAAGGTGATACAAAATTATGATAAATTGAGTCTCTCGTAATGGATTGGTCCCTTTTGATCTTAGACTATATATGAGTATTGCTCCCGGAGTGTGCTCTACCACTGAGATCATAAAAGTGCTTGAAAATTGAAGAAGACAGCAACTCATGGATCAACCGCATTCAATCAAATTGTGCTCTGATTTAAAATTTCTAACACCATATGCACGGATGGGTTTAGGTACGAGCTGTCCAAGCCACCTCAATTTTGATGGGGGCTAATCCCAAAAAGTACAGCCCCGCACGTACAATCCTTTGTTGTCGAGTTTTGCTTATAATTATTATAACAAAAATTCTATGTTTAATTATTTTTATATTTTTTTTTTATGCATTTCACAAATGTAATTGGTTATGTCACTTTTTTTTAATATAAAATAATTATTTTAGACAATTACATCAATAGAATATGTAAAAAATACATAAAAATAACTGTATATAATAAAATTCTTATCGTAACGATTTGTCACTACCCTCCGTGAGGTTTGTAACGAACACTCTCAGCAGCAAAGAACAAAAAAACAAAAATAAAGTCACGTTTGCATAAGCAAATTACAAATACTGCCAAGTGCACTTTTCGCTTATACTAGGCTTCCAGATATTTTTGTGCAGTGAAAACTGAGAAAGAAAGAAAGGAAGATACACCAAATTACACGGATAAAGATCAAGCCCAAGGAATATTCTCGGATCGAAATTAAGATGAGGTAATCACAGCAGACGGGCAAACCCAGTTAAATGACAACTGGAAATGAAGACATAACCATTAGCAGGAGTCGCTGCAGGACCCCAAAAGTCTCTTGAGTGGGGACTTCCCCTATTCAAGCTGGCCGCATGACCCCACAAGAAAATCTTCATGGAGACCCCCAAGATCTTCAAGAAACGAGTAACAAAATCATTACAATCATAGTTCTACACAGAATGCTTGGAAATGATTCTGTTTTTGAATGGAATATCCAACACGAAGCATCGTAAAAACGAGGGTAAATGTAGCTATATATGCAGGAGTCGAATCCAACCCCAGAAACACTTGACAAAGGGAGATTTTAAAGATGGAACGGAGAACAGCACCATGCAAATTTTGAAACATCAACATTGGAAACTTTTCCCCTGCCCCAGGTCAGGATTCAGCATTAATCCGAGGGCATGCAAATATTTCGTTTCCGATTTCAACATTAACCATGTACCCTCATAGCCAGTAGAAGAAAAACCCGTTTATAATTCGTTTGCCAGATCATCCCTTCGCCTTCGCATTCGAGCTCCCCAGGACAAATCTCCACCCGCATCCCTGTTCTGGCTTCTTCTCTTTAGCTCTGATAGCTGAGATTGCCAACGGTCCGTCCACTCATTTCTCTCTTCCATGCCCTGATCATCAAGAAAAAACCGATATAAATACTGGGTAATAAAACAAAAACATAGAAAGAATTGGAACAATTTTCCAAACAAAAGTTGGAGTAATGACTAATGAACATGAAGGAAAGCAAAGAGAGAGAGTGAAAGCTCTTGAAAATACATCCTATAGAATACATGGAGCCTTTTCCCTTTTTAAGTACTCTACTAAGAAAACAGGATGGCAAAACAATAAGAAAGATCACAAATAAATCAGATCTGAGAACTTTAAACAACTTGGCATAATTTATGACTAGCCATGAGCACTTTGAACAACTTAGCATAGCACTACGCCATGCTTAAAATATGCCAGTGAATTGCAAAGAACTGATTCAATTTCTTGGGACTGAACCAGGAAGCTACTCTCAATACTCGAGAAACGCATGCATGATTGGGTAGATTTAAAAGATTAAAAAATTCTCGAAGATGACAGATAGAAGAATTAAAGAACAGCTTAAATTAAGAGAATATGACAAATGAGCTTAAAAACAAAATCCCAACAGATGTGAATTACAGAAGATTTGTTTAGTCCTTCAAAGTTGGGCGATTATCGAACAGGAGGCAAAAGTAATCTACTCTTAAAGGGGAGATTCAAATTTATGTCGAAAACAGTGAGAGACAGAGAGAGAGGCAGAGAAACACAAACCTTGTCGCTCTGGTATTTTGTTCGGGCGGAGAACGCGAGGTGGAGACCTCTCGCCAAGTCTCTATCATAGAGAGCTCTCCTTCTCGGATCCGACAAGATCTCGTAGGCCTCCTGGACCCGGATAAACCGCTTGGTATACTCTTCCACCCGACCGGGCGGGGACACGTCCGGGTGGTACATCCGGGCGAGCTTCTTGTAGGCCTGTTTGATCTCGACCAAGGATCCGGACTCGGGTATGCCCAGAAGCTCGTAGAAGCTCAACCCGGCGGGCTCCTCGGTCACGAACACATCGTTGATGGTGGCCCTGAGCGAGCTGGCTGGTGTCCGGGGCGAAAGTTTTACGAGTTTGGAGGGGAAGAAATTCACGGAGGAAGAGAGAAATTGGGAATTCGGACGGGGTATTGGAATAGACCGCGTGGCGTTGAGGTAGAAGAAGCGACACTCGCTTCCGTGTATCGGAGTCGATCCATAGCAACGCATTTCTTTTGCGTCTGCCGGGCTCTATTGGGAGGCTTTAGTACACTTCAATCTTCCTTGTTTTCCTTTGAGTTTATGGAGAAAGGGGGAAAAGAAAAAAAAGAAAACACGGAATTGAGAAAACTGTTGAGACCTGCGGTTTGAATATAAGTTTAGGTGAGACGGGATAAAATATTTTAAATGATAATTAAATAAAATATTAATAAAATATATTTTTTAATATTAATTTTATGTTAAAATTTTAAAAAATTAAATTGTTTATTATATTTTTATGTTAAAATTTAAAAAAATTATAATGATTGAGATAAAGTGAGATAGTAGATTTATGTAAATAAACAGGGCAGTTTGTTTCGGAATGAGATGTTGTGATAATAGTTAAAAAATTAAAAAAAAATATTATTAAAATATCTTTTTTTTTTCATTATTTTTTTTATTTGAAAAAGTTTAACTACTTATTTTATTTTATGTAAGAATTTAAAAAAATTGTAATGATTAGATGAGTTGAGTTTAATTGTGATGTGTTGTGAAAAGAGTTTAGTTTAGATAATAAATTAAATGAGATGAATTGAAATGAAAGTTGAATAAAATATTATTAAAATATTATTTTTTAATATTATTATTGTTTATAATTTAAAAAATTAAATTATATTTTATGTAAAAATTTGAAAAAATTATAATGATTAAACGATATAAATTGAGAGATCGTAACTTTCAATGGGCAGCCGGAGGATGGAAGGACGTATCCGTTTGTGTCAAACCCGAGGGGAGAAACTGGAGGAGATTGAAGGGCAGGTAAGACAATTGAGGAGGGGAGGGTGTGGATTTCGGTCCTTGTTTGGTAAGAGGAAAATTGGGGAGGAAAAGGCTGGACCCTTGACTGCTTCCACGTTGGGTAATAAAATATATAAATGCGAGACGATTATGGGACGCGAGCAGCCGTCTTAACAGTTTTATAACTTACTAGTGTGCACGTGATTGATACTCTTTACCTATTAATAATTTCAAATAAGAAAGCAAAATTTCGGTCCAAACTTATAAATTACAAATATAAAATTAAAATAGAAGAGATATTTGGTTCCTCTAGATACCAATAACATAAGCAGGCCCAATTTGCCATGTTGACCTATAAAGCCCGTAGTTCAAAAGCCCACAGAAGCATAATATCAACAAGAAAGATGATATCATTCGCAAGGTGATAACGTCTCAAGATGAAGTTAGTTATCTTGAAATAGATAACTACTATAAATCAGAGTGGTTATCTCATCATTCCTAGTTAAGGGATAATTAGAGATGAATACAATGAACGGATGATTATCGACTTCCTAGACACACCCCTGTACATTTCGATAAATGATACGTGAAGGTAACAAATAGTACTCTTCTAAGTATTATTGAGATATTATATTGAGACCGCTTCTCTAACTTTAGCATCAGAATTTATCCTAGACAACCAGTACTGTCAAGTTATTCTTTACAAGTCGTTCGAATAGCCAGTAATGTAAAACGCGTCCTTTACAAAAAGAAAATACTTTTATCTAGATATGTCAAATTTATAAGTAATAATATTAAGCGAAATGAAATAATTTTATGTGTTGGATGTAAATATGCTTTAAGGGCAAGCAAGTGCCTAAAGGCCTCAGTCACGTAAGATTCACGTGACGTAAGATTCACGTGACAAATGACGATTAAAGGATTAACTTACATTAAATGTACACTATGAATTCAAAGATAAAATCAACTATCCTTATTACTCTAACATCGTGATCAATCCATAGAAATAAGCCCTTTGTTCAATATCCCCTTGCCATTTGTTCCACGGTTCAATCGAATGCAAGTGTACTTGTCTCTCAAGAGAAGTTTCTATTAGTTTTTTTTTTTTAAAATGTGTTATAGAGTATTCTTTTTGTCATAGTCTTTCCATCGTCTCCTAGAGGCATTAATTAACTTATTGAAAAGTTCCTTATCATTCATTACATATCATTCAATTATTGGATGCGACATAAGTAGATGGTAAGTGGATGACAATTAAGAGGATGTTAGAAAAATATTTTTTTTAATATAACATGTGTCTATTTATACCTTAGACTATAAAATAAATAAAAATCACATCCCTCAAACAATTAATCCTTTTTATTTTTTCAAAATACCGAGTTTCTAATATTATTTGGAGATGAAAGGGGTTGAATATCTATTAGAAGACATAAATATTTGTAGATTTAGGTTTGGGGAGTAAGACGGGAATTTCTTGTTTTAGATGAAAATTTAAAATATTATTTTTTAATATTATTATTGTTTTAAAATTTGAAAAAATTGAATTGGGATTTGAAAAAATTAAATTGTTTATTATATTTTATATGGAGATTTGAAAAAATTGTAATGATGAGATGAAATGAAATGAGATAAAAATTTTGTGTTTTGTCTTGTTGTCAGACCTACCAATTGACTCATTTAGGCAGGTTTGGGGGGATGAGATATAAAATTCTCATCTCATCTCATTTTATCTTATCCTATCGTATTCCCAAAGATAATTTAAATACAAAATTTTCAAACTAATCATTTCAATTTTTTCAATTTTTCAAATAAAAAATAATTCCAACTTTTTCAAATCACAAACAAAAATAATATTATAAAACTATATTCTTTCAATATTTTGACTTTATAATATAACTTTTATCTCTCCTTTTTCAAAATTTAAAAAATACTCAACTCAAACTATCTCAATAGTATTTACAAACTATCTTACTGTTATTCAAAAATTTCTCATTTTATCACACTCCTCAAACGAGTTGCCAATGAAAATGCTAGTTAGAAAAAAGAAATCAGAACAACCATAAAAACAAGAATGAGGATGCGATTCAGTCCGGAGCCATTCACCCACAGCAGAAGATCAACTAGCGTTATAATTCAAAGCTTAAATGAAATGTTCTATGTTGCTAGAACAATAATACGTGGGTTTTGTATAATGAGATGAGATGAGATGAGATAGTTTTATATGAAAGTTGAAAATTGAATAAAATATTTTTAAAATATTTTTTTTAATATTATTATTATTTTAGGATTTAAAAAAGTTAAATTGTTTATCTTATTTTATGTAAAAATTTATAAAAATTGTAATGATGAGATGAGATTAATTATGAAAATCTATTGTTCTTTAGACAGAACCAGGTATAGGGCCAAATAATCTTGACAATGACTTTTCATAAATAATGAAACATCTTGGTTGGAAAAAAAAAAAAAAAATTCTACATTTTTTTTTTTATAAAGGGTGCATGGGTTCAAACCTGGTTCTCAGATCATGCCTTATGCTATATGGTCCAAAATGACTTTGATATGCCTGATATATACATCAATCATAAAAGAATTATTAGCTTAATTCTTGCACATTCATTATGTCGTCAGTTATGATTGTTCAATATATATGAGCAATATATATTGATTATTAGAATTTATGATTGTTCAAAAAAGAAAGTTATTAGAATTTATGATTGTTCAATATATATCAAAACTGTTTATATATCGTCAGTTATTTTTTATTAAAATTATTATTTTTTTATCAAATTAAATTTATTCTCGTCACAAAAAGTCATCCCGAACGTAAATAATTTATTATAAATATATATATTTTTTTTACAGTGATATATTCTCACGTTTGTCTATCTACTAGATTTTCTCTCAAAAATAAAAAGATGAAAAACCTCGTACTCCCACATCAGTCATCTAAACATGACACGTGTCTCGTCACCTTGTTGATCTCCACTCACTAATTTCTCTAATCTGACTATCCTCGTCCCACTCATATCGTTGAATAGATCTCATTCACACGTGTAATGATACATTTACAATATATTTTATAATAATGGATTAAAATGATGACATTTTGGTAGAATATTGTTCTTTTTATACAGTATCTTATCAAAATATCCCTTACTTTAATACATTATTATTGAATATATTGTACAATATATTATGGATAAATCATTTTCCCATTCACTTACGGCCTGAAGCCTACTCCTAGTCCTTCCTATATGCTCTATCCTCGTACATTACTGTTTTTCCTAAAATGAATATTTTCATATGTTTATGATTGAGGATCATAAAATAGAGACGCTTGACTATTTTTCTACTTAAGTCTATTACTAAAAGGAAATGATAAACTACCAACTAATTTACAACTCTTAAATTATTACTGAATAAAATAATATTTTTTTAAATTTAGAATTTGATTTTGATTTTGATTTGATTTGATGTATTTAAGTTTTAAAAAAATTATATTCAATGAGGAAGTAGTAGATAAATTGCAGATGGGTTGTATCATTGCTCATTACCAAAACAACACGTCCCACAAAATTTTAGACTGGTACATCAATCGTCTTAACAATGGTCCCTTTTATATATAATATTTAGTCAGTGAAATATTATAAACTCATCACCAAACCATGAATTTTACTTCACATTAATTCTTTTATTTTTCTAAGTAAGCAAATTTCTATTAGAAATGGAAAGATGATACATGAGGAGAGGATGAGATTTCCCAACAAACGTTCCAGTACAATAACCACAATACAAAAATAGTGAAAATAAAAAATAAAACGAATTTTAGAATCAATTTTTTGGTCTTCATTTATCTCCTACAAAGAGAGCATCATCTTAAAAGACGGTAGTCTTTTAAGACCACGCGTGAAGGTCACGCGCCAAGCTTTTTGGCACAATTTCGCTTCTTTCCAGTAGATTGGCATCTGTAGGATAGTGTGGTAGGGCACGTGTCGAATGATGGCGGCCAGAATACAATAGATATGACCAAAACCAAGCAGGTGGATGGGGGAGAAAAAAAAATACTATCTTAAAAACGTATACACATTGCAGTAATGAAAAGGAAAAAGTGAGGAGGACCCTCCTCTCCAACGTAGGCACTTAAAATAATTGAATTTTTTAAAGAGAATGAAGAGTTTCTTTATTTTTAGCGAGTTGGGCGCACAGCTTTAAGTTCACATTAATTCTACTTTTTCTTTTATATTGTAATGAGATTATTGTTGACAGCTATCACCCCTTCCTCTTTTGTCAGGGAAGGAAAAAATAAATAAATAACAAAACATAGCATTTGACTTTTATTAGATGTTATTAAAATCATAAAATTATTTTGGATATTTTAAATAATAATGTAATATTTCATTTTCTTTATATATTTAAATAAAATCTTATGCATTGATGAAGAACACCAACTCATTGAAATATATGAAAAAATAAATATTAAGTGGCATTTATTGCATAACAGAAAATTAGCCGTTAGACATCATTTATTATACAAAGAGTAGTGCTACAGCTACTGAAAAGGTAGCCCGAATTTAGATTCTGAACAGTGTATTTCACTTTTTTATTTTATTTTTATTTTTTTTATGTATTTTTTAATCATCATAAATACTTTTTAAAAAAATTAAAAAATTCACAACATCATTAAAAAATAATTTCTTAATCATTAAGTTAAAAAAAAAAAATCACATTTGAACACAAATTCAGGACCCAAATTCGAGTCCCAAAACATTTCTGTTACACAAAATGAAAACTAGCCATTTTCTAAGCATTATACTTATTTTTCTCATTCTACTTTTTCCTTTATATTGTAATGTATTATTGTTGACAGCTCTCACCCCTTCCTCTTCTATTAGGGAAGGAAAACTAAAAATAATAATAATAATAAATAAAAAAATCAACAACATAGCATTTTGACTATTAGATAAACCGGGTTAGTTTCATGGAAGTGAAAGGCTAGACTAGTTGTTTGTAAAGAAAACTAAAGAATTGAAAGTTATAGGTTGTTCTAATTGTAGTGTCTTCTCTACTATTTAATCCATATTATTAAAACTGCATTTTGGCCAGGTTTGGTTTCACAAATATTTGAAACTATCTCTTATCATCTTATCTCGACATTTAAATATCATTTATAAATACAAAAATTGTTTAGTTTTAAATTTTAATTTTTTTATCTAATCATTACCTAATCATTATAATTTTTTTCAAACTTCTAAACAAAATACAAAAAATAATTTAATTTTTTAAAATTTTAAAATAAAAATAATATTAAAAAATTATGTTCTAACCCTCATTTAACTTTAGAATTTTTTTTATTCAATTTTTTTTTCTCTCATCTCTCAAAACTCTATAAAAATCTTAATTTAAATTATTTTATTATTATTCATAATAATAATAATAATTATTATTATTGTATGTATGTTTGTATTATAAAAGAAGAAAAACCAGCACTAGAATGAAGACTTCCGACTTGGGCCCAATCAAATTGACATATTTCTTTAAGCACTATCCAACAAACCGTAGAACTGAGACAAGATAGCTATGATGGCTACTTTTCTGTTATCAAGCTTATTCCAATGAGTAATATTATTCTATTCTATTTTATTTATTTTTAATTATTTAGTAAATATTGCACTTTGTCGTCTTTCAATTATCTATTTTTTTTTTAATTGAACGAAAGTTTAAAAGTAAAAGTATTGAGAGTTGTTATATATATATATATATATATTGAATGTAGCAACATCAAGCATGATCCATGCAATAGCATCAAGCATGACCCATGCCATAGTTATTTATTGAATAAGAAAATAATGCAATCGTCATTTCTCAGGCCAGCTATCATTCTCTTTTCATTTATTGAGGTTAATGCAGGAACATTTAATTGGGGTTAACACTCTCACAATAAACAAGCGATTAAGGCTAACACTCCGCCACCATAGCGTTCCTAGTGGGTTATCTTCGGGAACAAGTCTTAGGTCTCTATAAATACCACACACGGTTACCTTTGGAAACAAGTCGATAGACTTAACAATTACTTGAGATGGATCCAAGGACCCGACAGGCTCTCCATCCACTTAGAATTACAACAAACAAACACTAAATTTAACGCCAAAATAACAACGCTACCTTGAAATCACCTTAGATGGCAAGATATCGCCTAGTGCCAACGAAAACCAAAAGATCACCAACTATAGAAAAAGCATCCTCCACATTCTTCACTAACAATAAGTAGTCAATACATGTCAGTCATACGCTTGCACAAACAAACTTTCTAGAGGCCCTTCAATGAATTTTAGTTACCCCAAGGCCCACCATCAAAGACTTTTGGTACATCAAAAAACAATGAAAAATCTGGAAAAGTTCCCATAACTTTTTTTCTACTGTTCTCGTGGACTTTCTCTATCATGGTTTACTTTTATATTGAAGATTCTAATTGTCTTCATATTGGACAATTGAACCTTAAGAATCACGGGGTTTTGTTGGATATTAAATAAACTAGGGTCCAGCTTATTGGAAGCTCATTTCTATGAATAAAAGGAAGAGATAAAGGCAAAAATAGTTGACTGACATATAAAAGGTAAAAGTGACATAAAGCAAGTGAGACTTTAGCTACTAAAGAGATAACTTTAAAATATGAGTGATAATTCATATTCGTGAATCGTATTCGTATCGTGTCAAATTATCGATCTTAAATTATAGGTAGGGTCAATTAGAATCTGGTATGTTTAATTAAACGGGTCAAACCCTAAAGTTTGAACCTAACCTTTTTAATTAATTGGTAACACAATACGACCCGCTTAACCCATTTGGTAATTAACCTTTATTGGGTTAACATGGACATGACCCATTTAGCTCGTTTCGTATAAATGGATTGAGTTGACCTGTATATTTATTTTTTAACTCAATTAATATAACTTCATATATAATACAATGATAACTATATAAATAATTTACAATTACCACTGGATTCATAATAAGATATTTTATTGTCAATATCCAAACCAATAATATATGAGAAAATTAATATTTTCATAAAATAAGATTGCATATTGACAAAAACATTTTAATAGTTTGAGATATAATGTAGCCAAATATTAATATTAATATCACATATTTCCAATATCGAAAAAAGATATGTAAGACTAAACATTTATAAAATTCAAAAATAGAATTTATTCATGTTATATGATTTGATTGTGAGTTTTGCAAGTTAACCTCTTTTTATCCAAACAATTTATATCAAACCCAAACCCATTTATTTTGTGTCGTGTTCATGTTAGGTTCGTTGATTGCGTCATATATTGACACCCCTACTTCAAGATCAAAAGAAGACATCTATAAAATAAGGGAACCACTACAAAAAGTAGAAGAACTTCTCTACACCACCCCGTCGGATCGAATTGACACTCTCTTAGCACTTTCTCTTTAAATTTCTATAGAGGCAACATCTTTTTTAATCTTTTATCAACCATATTTTCTCCATTATATTAAGAGTTATATGAGGATATAAGAAGCTCTAAAATCATCAAACATAATTAATTTCACTATCAAACATCTATAGGTATAGACTTTTACGCCGAATCACGTAAATCTCTATATATCTCTTTTTATTTATATTTTATGTATTTTATTTATTATTTAATTTATAAATAAAAGAGGTGCTACTCTGCCGCCTAAGTAGCATCGCTCATTTTGACCATTAAGTGAAAATTGTGTTTTTATTATTTTTCAATTTTCTTATTCATATTTTTTTTATCATTTTAAAATATTTTTAAAAAATATTAATACATTAATAGTCACTTCTTTAACTATTAAGTAAAAATTAAAATTAAAAAAAAATTAAAATATATGAAGTATCAAAATAAATGAACAAAATAATATTTTTCTATAAATAAACACCTGATCACAGTATCAACTTTGGACCATTGCCTCCGACCGGCCCCCTCAAAAAATTGCATCAACAATTATTATTTCACTCCGCTATTTGAACAGCCAAGCAACGTGCATCATGAACTTTTTAATTTTTTTCTTTTTTTAATGTAAACGGTCTTTTCAGTATCAATTACTCTTGGACTTTTTTGGTGCTTTTGAATGACTGAATTTAAAGAGAGAGACTTGGACCATACGTACATTAAAATTAAGATTATGAGCAAAACCCTTTCAAAATCTTGAATTTGAGATTACATTAAAAAAATGATTTTAAAATCATGGGACAACCTATACAACCATAGAAATTCCAGTTTACACAATCATTCTCTAAGAAATTTCAAAAGAAACTATAAAAGAGGGAAAAAAAAAACACGAAAATAAAAAATGAAGATCAAACGCATGGGTTAAACATATCTTCTGACTCAATTAGGGGTATAACCGGTCTGGTTTGGTCCTATTTTAAACAAATTTTGAGACTAAATAGGTATATATCAATTTTTCATTTTCAAGAACTGATACCACACCGATTATCCTCCTAAATCGGTATTTTCAATTTTACCAGTTCTGGTCCGGTTTTCAATTTTTAATATATATTAAATTTCTAATCAATTATACTTATATATATTAATATATACAAATATTGGTAATACACTAATACTATTAGTATATAGTAATACTATTGGTATAGTACTATTATTATATGTTAGCAATAATATAGTAATTAATATACTAATGTATATTAGTATAACTAATATATTTATCAAAAGAAATAAGTTGAGAATTTATTAAGCCATAAAATGTAATTAATATATATTTTATATTTAAAACATATGATCAAATAAATGTTCATGTTCATGTTTAAGATTAATATCTTATGTTATAAATTATAATATAACATTATTTCATATATAATTATAATTTATAAAACTTATAAATAATATTAAAAATTAATTAAATATATATAAATATACGAACCGGTCTGGTCCGGTCTTAAAAAACATAAAACTGAGACTGGATCGGTTATGACCGATTTTTAAAATGGAGAAACTGGTCCTAAACCAAACTGGTATAAAGCCAAACCGAACCAACAGATTCAGGCCAATTTGAACCGATTTTTTTGATTTATTTTTACAGCCCTAGATCCAGTAAGCATTGTTATTATGCATCATATCATATTATTTATACGTGTTGGATCCTCGAACACATACTCTTATCTCTGAATAATCACAACTAACTCCAATCTTTGGACAATATATCCCTTTCAATGAAAATTCACAATTTCATATGCTCCTACTGACAGGATCCTAAGACATATCTTCACCTACTACTGGGTGGCAATATGTGACATGATCCATTAATCCAACACGAACACGAATGATAAAAGCAGGTTAGGGTTTAGCCTTAACGAGTTCGGGTCCAAACGGGTTGACCCGTTAAGACACGATTGCTTAACGAGTTGATAACAGGTCAACCAGTTTTGACCTTTTATGACCCGTTAAGAAAGTTAAAGTTACAATTATACCCTTATAGCTAAAAATAAAATTGTTGGAATTTTAATTTCGATATTTTTATTATTTAGTTTGTAATTTTGGACTTGTAGTTAGCTTTATATTTTTTTTATAGATATTGTGATTTTAACATTTATATAAAATTATGTTAAATTTAACTAGGTCAAGTAGGTTAATTTCGGGTATGTTCAATCCATTTATATAAATGGATCAAAACGGGTTGACATGACACGACCCATTATGTTAACGGATCATGTTAGGATTTGAAATTTTGACACAATAAGCTTAACGGGTCGGGTTAGGGTTGACCTATATAGTATACTATACATGTCTTGACACGACACGAATATGACCCGTTAACATAATTTGACACCCTACTTACTAGGCCACAGATCTCCCCCATCCCCCCATTATTAATCCCTCCAGTTTCGTCTTTTGGTTCTGAATGCAGCAAATTATCTAGATGGGAAATGTTATAGTCATAAATGAATTATACAAAAATAATTTTATAAATTGACGTGATTCATCATATTATAAAATTATTTTTATTATAAAATAAAACTAACGGATTATATAAACCATTTCAATTATAAAATTATTTTTGTGTAATCTTTTATAGTCCTCATATGTTGTTGTAATCATACACGTCAGTTTGTAGATATCTTGATTTCATCATTGCAGTAGTTGCTCCAGTTCTTTGCAATTTCTATTGCTAGCTATATATGCATTGCATGTCTTCTTAAGGAGAATGCTCCTATAAATGTTTTTTCTATTTTTATGAGTTTATGATATTTATTAAGTAAATGATTTATATAGTTCTGTAATGTGAAAGTCTTGCATACTCCTTTTAAAAACAATTAGATAAATTTGTGACTCACATTAAAAAAATGAGAAACTCATTTTTTTAATTATATGTAGGTTTCATAATTTTTCAAAGAAAGTACGGTTTACACAGCCCAGATATCTAGCGTTAATCATTTATCAATAACCAGATCAAAGTACTAATGCTTTTTCATTTAAGTTGCAGTGGCGGACTCCGCGTTAGTATTGTGTTTAATGTGTCTTTTGACGTGGATGGCATATGGCCTTTTGAGTTGTGGGCCTTTTCATTGGACCGTCAACCACGCTTAAAAATCTCAGATCCTCATCGGATCCTGTTAAATATTTTGGGCTGAAGAATCAGATCCTTCTAAAGGCTTTCTAGGATGATATCCTTCAAAATTTTATTGTAAAATTTTAATTTCATCCCAAGTTTTATTAAAGTGGTTATTGAATTCAAACAATAAATGAAATGAGAAATGATATTTGTAGTTTTTGTGTATAAATCTCACATGTTATATTTAAAAAAAATAAATAAATATAAGATCTACATAAAAAAATTAATTTTTTAATGAGGGGCCCCTATCTATTTTAAATAAAATGTGCAAAGTTTGCACACCCTAGCAGTGTATATAACATTATTCAAATGAGATATACATATTGTGATCTTGGATATTACCTCTTTCTAATACAAACATTAATGGATTGGGAGGATAGAGAAGGCACCTGAAAAAATGTTTGCTGAATAAATTCAAACAAGTTCATACAATGAGACCACGCTTGGTTACGCAATTCAGATCAGATCAGATGAGATGTTTTGAATAGTATTAAAAAATTTTAGTTAAGATGAAGTGAGATGATTTGTAAAAAGTGTGTTTGGATAGTGAGATGAGTTGAGATGGTTTGTAAAAAAATGTGTGTTTGGACAGTGAGATGAGATGAGATGGTTTTAACTTTTTGGGATATTTGATAAGGTAGTGGGTCCCACCAATATAATTATTAAAAATTATTTTTAATTATTGGGAGAAAATATTATGAATATATTAAAAATAAGTATTATCTATTATTAATTTAAAAATCCATAAATATTTTGACTTCCCCAAAATATATTTTTTGTAGTTGGTAGCAATTGTTTCAATATTTTCAAATATGGACGCATTTCTTTGTTAAACGAAATTATTCTAATTATCACCTATTTATCATACTATATTTTACAAAATTTAAAATATATTTTTCTAA
This sequence comes from Pterocarya stenoptera, assembly GCA_003123785.1. Taxonomy (NCBI): domain Eukaryota; kingdom Viridiplantae; phylum Streptophyta; class Magnoliopsida; order Fagales; family Juglandaceae; genus Pterocarya; species Pterocarya stenoptera. Next base: position 162,326 of record QEOT01124188.1, on the reverse strand, counting down.
TTATATAGTAGCACTACGTTGGTCTTCCAACGTCTCCGCTGTTGGTGCTTGCCGACGACCACCAATGGCATCTCTATGTATCACCTGAAGGCCTCAACCTCGTGATGGAGATCTAAGAAAGGTCATTCGTAATGCCACTAAGAGGGCTAGGCGTACTGAGGCTAGGAGGGTGGCATTGGGGTGCATGCATAGCTCGGGTGATGGGTCATTGGGCACCCAAGACAAGATCAACTAGAGGAGGATCAAGTTATTAGCCAATTCCTTGATTTTAGGGGTTGGTTGGCAAATCTATTGAACACAGGGGAGGAGGCAAACCCTTTGATTTTAGGGGATTGGGCGGTTGTTAGAGGATGACCGAACATCTCCTTCAAATTAGGGAGACTATCTATTTATTAATTTGTTTTAATTTGTTTCCTTTATTTTAGGAGTTGTTGGGATTGTTTCCTTAATTTTAGAAGTTTGACTTGTTTTGGGATTGTGATTTCAAATTTCAGAAGAAGTTGTTAGAGGGAATAAGTGGGGGAAGGCTAGCCGAACCCTAGTACTATTTATTTCGGGTTTGCATTGTAATTGAGGCATTATGCTATTTTCAATAAAAGTGAAGCTTATGGTTTGTTACCCTAATTTTCGAGAATTAAGTACTAGCCCGAGTTAGTCTTGATTTTCATCTTCCAACCATTTGGATTTTGGTGTTGCCTTGAGGTAACCCTAGATTCAATCACCCAACACGCCACAAACACTTGAGTGAGAGTGAGGCTTCCATCATTGGTGCTTTCATTGAGAGTGTCCAACCCAAGGAGAGGAAGCCATGGCCGATCGACAACCAACTCATAAGGAGCAGATTAAAAACCTTGAAGTTACTTTGGAGGCACAACACACCGCCACCAATGAACGGCTTGGAAGGTTAGAGGAGCTGTTTCACCAATTGGTGGATCAAAGAAGGAATGGCGATGGGAGGCGCCATAGGAAAAGAGCCGGGAGACATTATAGTCTTGAGGGCTCCATGGGGTCTAGGAGAAGCGAACACTGGGAGAGGGTAGAGGACTCGGATTCATCCACTCAAGCTTCCTCAAGCACTGATGAGGAATCAACGGGGAAAAGTGAAAGGGAAGAAGGAAACTGAGATGACAGGAGAGGTGCACGTAGGGGGGAAGTTCTCAAACCAAAAATGGATTTTTCCAAGTTCAATGGTAATGACCTGAGCACTTGGGTTAGTAAAGCCTAGCAATACTTCGAGCACAATCACTTAGAGAGCCATGCTAAAGTGTCCTATGCCTCCTACTTCCTTGAGTGGGAGGCCGACCAATGGTGGCAATGGATGAGAAAAACCTATGGGGCTCGAAGGAGGGAGTTGAAATGGAGGAAGTTTGTCAATGAGCTTTTGAGGAGATTCAAGCTAACCGAGTATATGGACTACCATGAGAATTTCAAAGATCAAGCAAACCAGATCTTTAAGAGATTATCAAAAGGAGTTCGAATACTTGTCAACTAGAGCACATGGGTGGTTAGAGAAGGCCCTTATTGAGACCTTTGTGGGCGGCTTGAAAAGTGAGTTGGCGGCGAAGGTAAAATTTAAGAAGCCGAAGGCCTTGATGCAAGCCTTGGAGGTTGCACGGATTAAGGAAGATCAACTCCAAGATTTGAGGAAGAATAGCCGCTTGGAGGTGAAGAAACCACCCCCAATGGTTTCCAAGTTTCATGCAAACCAAACGTTTAGAAAGGACTTCTCACCCGAAGGTTTTAGTGGAGGTGCATCAAGTGGAACCAAACCATTACTCTCGGGAGTGAAGAGGCTACCTTGGGAAGAGATGCAACGATGAAGAGAGAATGAGCTTTGTTTCAATTGCAATGAGAGGTTCACAATGGGCCACAGATGCAAAGCCAAGCAAATTTTTCTCATAGAGATGGAGTCGGAGGAAGAGGAAGACATAGGGGAGGAAGAGCAAGAACAAAATGAAGCCAGGGGGAGAGATTCTCAAATTTCTATCCATGTATTGACGGGTGTTGTGGGGCCTAGAAAGATGAAAACATAAGCTCATATTGGCAAGAGAGAGGTAACGATTCTTATAGCTCATCCCTAAACTTCATCAACTCTAAAGTGGCCGAGAGCTTGGGGTTGCCTATGACTACTATCACTTCATTCGAGGTCAAGGTAGCTAGCGGGGAGAAGATGAGGTGTAGAGAAGTATTTAAAAAAGTATGTTTGAAAACACAAGGCCTTGAAATTGTAGTGGATTTATATTCTTTGCCTATTGTGGGGTTAGACGTTGTGTTGGGTGTGCAATGGCTAGAGGAGCTAGGGAAGATAGTCTCGATTGAAGAAAAATAACTATGGAGTTTATGATGAGGGGCAAATGGGTGACCATCAGGATAAATGGAAGAGGGGGATGTAAGATCGTGGGGCCTAATGAGAGGGAGAAGCTATTGAGACAAGGGGCCAATGTTTTGCTATCACATTAGCCTCCCAACCGAGGGGCTTGAGTAAGGGACATGAAGTGGAAGAAAGGGGCATGGAGAGGGAGTTAGGAGCAGAGGTTGCTAATGATTTGAGGGAGTATGTGAGGAAGAATGGCCAAGTGGCAACCGAAGCCTTGGTTCAATGGAGGGGGCTCCCAACCGAAGATGCTACATAGGAGAGTGTTTGGGTTCCCAAGGATCAATTCCCAGATCTGGACCTTGAGGACAAGGTCGGTTTTGAATGGAGGAGGATTGATGGAGATCCCAGAAGAGCCATTCGTAATGCCACTCGGAGGGCTAGGCGTGCAGAGGCTAGGAGGATGCATTGGGGGTGCATGCATGGCTCGGGTGATGGGTCATTGGGCGCCCAAGACAAGGTCAATTAGAGGAGGATCAAGTTATTAGCCAATTCCTTGATTTTAGGGGTTGGTTGGAAAATCCCTTGAACTTAAGGGTGGAGGCAAACCCCTTGATTTTAGGGGATTGGGCGGTTGCTAGAGGATTGACCGACTATCTCCTTCAAATTACGGAGATTATCTATTTGTTAATTTGTTTTAATTTGTTTCCTTTATTTTAGGAGTTGTTATGATTGTTTCCTTAATTTTAGAAGTTTGACTTGTTTTGGGATTGTGATTTCAAATTTCAAAAGAAGTTGTTAGAGGGAATAAGTGGGGGAAGGCTAGCCGAACCCTAGTACTATTTATTTCGAGTTTGCATTGTAATTGAGGCATTATGTTATTTTCAATAAAAGTGAAGCTTATGCTTTGTCACCCTAATTTTCGAGAATTAAGTGCTAGCTGGAGTTAGTCTTGCTTTTCATGTTTCAACCATTCGGATCTTGGTGTTTCCTTGAGATAACCCTAGATTCAATCACCCAACATGCAACAAACACTTGAGTGAGAGTGAGGCTTCCATCACCTTGATGGGGCGAAATCAACACAGCAAGGATAAATGAGGGGTCCCAATTTATTGTGGTGGGGATGGTGTTGGTTTCACCTGTTATTCGGATACAATGGGTAAAGGTAGATGGTAAGGAGAGTGAACAGAGAGGGGGAAATTTTTGAAATGGGATGGGGAAAGGAAAAGATGACTGCAAATTTCAGATGGGTCGGTATTTTTTACTGTTCAGTGTCAGAGAGTAATTGCAATTGTTGAAAAACTTTTGAGATGAGATACAAACTTGAGGATTGCCGTTTGGATACCCAAATGAGACTAGCCATACAACTCAAATGAGATGAGATGGTTTGTATCTTATATGGGCATCCAACCTGGGCTTGACTATCTTAAAGCAAAAAGATACTTAAAAAGGTTTTATCTTTTATTTTTTGTAACAACTTACCTTCCTTTTTTGTTTTCTTTTTAAGTTGTTATCTAAGACTACACTTTTTTTTTGAAAAAATAAATGTTATCTTAGTGTTGCAAGTACTTTTAACTTCAAATAAAATAGTAATTCTCATATCGTATAGTATGTTTAATTAGACAAAATTATCATTATAAGTTTTTTTCAAAAAAAAAAAAATACAAACCATTTAGTTTTTTTTCCATTAATAATGAAATAGGTCATTTATTCTAATAGGCTGAATACAAAGTTGGACATTTTTGGTTTCCATTGCCATTAATGAGTTATATATCTTAGAGCTTCCTTGGCGAAATTCATGTGTGCACCACTATTAGCATCTCTTTTGACATTTTTTACCTCTTGTAATCAGCTAGAGATTCTATTGCATTTACCCTCGGTTGACATTTATAAATAATCATTCATGTACCCTCTTATCCCTTCAATGCCACAAAAACCTAGCTAGCGACTACTGCAACAAACTCAAATGTCTCTTTGTCTAGCTTTGTGTTGGAGCACATCAATATAGAATACTACCAAAATCTTCATAATTAAGGGAAGTTTGTTGAATCACACGTCCACACATCTTCAATCCATACATCCTTTGTCACGAGGCATGATCAAAGGACGTGGCTAGACGTTGTTTTTTGCTACAACTCATATATAGATAGAGCATTTAGGATTGGTGACAACCTTTCTCTGGAACAAGTTGCTTTTGTTGTGACAACATTAGTGCATGCCCTTTACATAAAAGCTTATAACCACATTTGGGACCTTTATTTGCCATATCTATCTCTAGAAAGTGTTACCCAAGATTTCTTTAGATGTTCCCCCTTCTTCCTATGTTGAAAGCTCTATATATATATATGTATGTAAGTGATCATATGCACTTTTAATCAAGAAAATCCTAGAAGAGGTGCATCTCCATATTTGTCTATCCTCACTGCTGATAGCACTTACTGGTAATTTTTATATTAACTCCACTCCATCAACTTTAGAAACTTCCTTGATGAGAGGTGCATTTCACCAACTTGTACCTTGATTGCATAAGTTTAGCCACTCTAGTTTCCTCGTGGACACTTTTGATTGGAGACTACACGTTGTAAGATATTGATTTTGGTATCTATCAATCCATCTGAATTGTCCTTATTTTTGGTCATTTCCAACTTGACATATTAGAGATCTCGTACAATCCATATGCTTCCTTAGAGATCTTGTACCATCCATATGGTCCCCAATTCAGCACCGTGCGTATCCTACGTTCAACACACGAATAACCGACTATCTCATTCCTCTCACAACATCCCTCACATTTTCTCTCTCTTTCTACTTCACGTGATCGATTTCATGCCAGAAATATTGGATTAACGTTGCGAGGCAAGTAGTTTGATCATAAATTAAGATTTTTTATTTAAACAAGGAGGATGGCACCTCGAAAACTTTATTGAAAACAACCCTCACTTATGACGGAGGAAAACCTAACAAAACAAACAATAAACCACTAAGCCTTACCAGCAAAATACTAAACACATGCAACAAAGGCGGCCCCACCCAAACCTAAAGCTATTTCCTAAAGCTAGGCAATCCAAGATAATCCAATCTAATCAAACATCTCAAACGGAGGAGCAAATCATATGTACCATGTATGTACAATTCGTCACCTCCTCCCCTGCCTTGCTAAAAAATCCGTCACTTTATTACCTTTTCTAAACTGATGTGTAATCGTGCAATCGAAGTCATGAATAATCTTAATAAGCTCTTCCCAAAAATCCCATAAATACCAAATTGTACAAGAAAAGTTTTCCAACCACTGTACCACCAACATCAAGTCACACTCAATCTCTAACTTCATTACATCCAAGTCCCTACAAAGTAATAAACCATGAAATAATGCACGAAACTCAGCTTCATTATTTGTACCATAATCAAACTTTGCTAAAAAAGCTGCCACCACTCGTCCTCTATCATTCTGCACTACTCCACCGCCCCCATAGCTTCCCAGATTACCTCTACAAGAGCCATCAACATTTAACTTGAACTAACCTTATCTTGGCCTCTTCCAAGAAATCCGCATAGGAAGCCGAAAATTTGTAAGCAGAACCAGTACCTCAAGTTCCTCAAGGTAGCACGACCGAAGTGGGACATAGCCCCAACCCTCAGAAGCTTACCAGAAATCAATCTCAACCAAGTTTTAATAGACAACCATACATTGTCCACTGAATCACATCTCCCTTCCATCCTAGCTAAGCACTGCCACTTCCATAATCTCCAAGAGATTAAAATTGGCATCAACCCAATCAACACTCCCTTTTCAGATGACTTCTTGGCACACTAAAACTACTAGCAAACCCGTCCCCACTAGCTCGTAAACTCTCTACAATTTATGCCTAATGCCACCGAAGCCCTCTTCCATATTTCTTTGGCTATATCACCTAAACTTAGAACATGATCCCGATCTTCTATCTCACCTAAACCACAACAATTGCAATGAGAAACTAAAGGAACACCAACGGATTGTACACGAGCATCTACTAGGAGACAATTAAACCTCGCTTTCCACATGTAAATAGAAGCTTTTTTCGGTAAAAGATTACTCCAAATCCATTCCATTCCTTCCAACTTAGGCCCTTTCACCCGAATCACATCCCACATCGAAGACGAAGAGAACTTACCATCACGATTTGGATGCCAGATTAACATATCTTTACCTTCACGACGACCCATAACTTCAGCAATAATATCCCTTGCTAGTTATATATATTATTAAGATTGACATACATTAGCTAGCTATATATATTATTATTAAAGCCAGTTCTTTCGAAGCCAGTGTTTATATACCACACATGTCATGATATTTGCAAGTACATCATTCATCATGTTTCATTCTACATATTATAGTTATGTATGTATTATGCATTTCATGCCTCTCACGTTGCATAAAACACGTAAGCTTTCATAAGATCAAGTATAAGATAAACTTAGAACAGTTAATCAGATGACCATTCAGATGCATGGTACCAATACAGTTTCCGGGTGGATGTGCAAGCCAAAGACTCAAGCATGGTCCACCATAATATGCCGAATACTATTAGCGGCTCTCCTTTCGGTAGCAAGACATGGGGCCGATGCACAACCTCTCACGTAGGGTTAAGTGTGTTGGCCAATTAAATCAGTCATATAAATCAGATCAATCAGTTAATTCAAATAAATCAATCATGCATAGCATAAGCATCAGTATGATCAATCATGATTTTACGCTCAGCATAAAATATTTTATGAAAATCTTATGTTAAGTATATTTACATTATCATGTGTTTCTTACTGAGTCATCGGCTTATTTTAGTTTATTTTTATATTTTTAAATCACCCCAAGTCAGAATATTTATAAAGGTAGAGTTGTAGGATGAGATTTGGTCTAAGGATGCATGAATACGGCTTAGATCATCTACAAATATTTTAAGTTATGATTTTTATGATACAAGTTTTGAGAAATTTTAATAAATACTTCCGTGCACTCTCTCTTATGGTCTCAATATTTTTAATAAAGAATGATTTTATTTATTATATAGAATCTTTGTATATGGCACAAGTATAAGAAAATATTTTTTTAGTCAAGTTTAGTAGTAGCACTTCAGCTTCCCTGAGATTTTTTAAAAGCGATTTTATTCTTAAACCTGTGGAGCGGGTGTTATAGTTAGGCTAAATGAAAGGAATTTTTTAGATTGGAAAAAAACATATAAATCTTCTTCTAACACAAAAAAGACCTTATATATATTAACAACTCCAAAACCACTTGAAAATGTTGAAAATTGCCAAAGTGGTATGAGTAGTAGAGAAAAACAAGAGGAAGATAATGCTTGGGCAAGAGTTTTGATTTTGCGTTACATGCAGAATGATGACATCATTCGTCTCTTTGAAGAACATGAAACTACCAAGGAAGTCATGAATGCACTTGAAAGTAAGTATGCTTTGAGATCCGATAGTTCTATACAATTATAATTAGATAAGTACAATAGAACTTGCATGGAAGAGAATGATGTGTGAGAAATCATGTACAAACAAATAAAATTGTTTAAAGCTCGTCATCCACAACCATACTTAATAGCCTTCTTTTGTCTCGAGAGCACATTGCTACTTCCTTAATATATAGGAAGGAAATAACTAACTTCTCTTTCAATACTATTGGTGTTAGAAGAAGAAATAATGAAGATGAGAAAGAGAGAAAATGAACTCCCTAATCTTCTAATTGCATAAGCCACAAAGTCAAAGCAATTTAAGAAAAAAAGACGGACATAGAAAAAGCACAATCAATAAAAAGGATTGAAAAATATCCCCAAATATTGTTAGATTCAAATTTTGTTTAGTATGAATATAGATGGGAATATAAGGTAATCTACATTGCTTTTAAATTTAGTAGTAATATATGATTCATTATTTATGTAACAACTAAAATAAAGAAGGTGAAGTGTGCCCTAAATGATAATGCTCGAAGGAATTGGAAGAAATATTGTTGACATTGTCTATAAACTGATTCCAAACAGAAGAAATGAGATCTTAAACAAGAGTAATAATATATAGAATTATTAGTAACAACAGGAAATGAAATTGAGGTACTTGGAACTTGTAGTAGCAAGTAATAAAGTTCCTCTCGTTCTTTACCCACTCCAATCGTCTTAATATTTAACAGGTCCTTACACAAAAAGATAAAACAACAGTGTAGAGAACGATCTAATTTGCTGATTGAAATCAAATTGACAACAAAATCGGGAACACATACTAGAGCGTTGTCCAAAGTTAAGGTATTAGATAGTCGAATACTACCGATATGTATCAAAGAATTGAGAGATCCATTTGGAAGTTTAACATAAGCATTAACCTTGGTGGGAGATGAGGTGAAACAAGATAAAGAATTGACGATATGCTCACTTGGCACCAATGTCTATTTTCCAAGAATGAGTAGATTTTATGGAATTTTTTTTATGAGTTCTGAAAAACAGAATTATATGAAAAAAATGGAACAAGCGCGCGAAAGAAGCTTTATCAAGTGGTTCTGAAGTAATTGGAAGATGAGGAATATGATAATTGGGTATTGTCTTAGAATCAAGTGGTTCACAGTCGAATTTGGAGCTCCCTTTGCATGATGAAACCAAAAACTAGGGAGATGGTTGTGTAGCTTATATATAGCACTTTTCTTCAATGTGCCTTGAAGACCAGTGTATGCAAGTAGGACAACTTCTCTTGGAGACAAAACTCTTTCTACCACAAGAACTACTAGAAACCGGTGTTACAACGGCTAGAGATCCATGAGAAAAGACTTCAAATCTCTTGATGTAGAAAAGAGAATTGTTACTTTTCAATATAGATATTATCCTCTCCAATCATATTTGTTGATAGGAAAACTGTATATACCACACACTGATTCTAGTTTCTTCCACCATGATCAGGTGATATTAATCATCAACTTTTGAATTTTCTTTTGAAAAGAAAATGAAGAATAATCCAAATGCGGTAAAAGTGTCATATTTTATATAGGAAAAATTATTAAGTAACCACAAAATACGAATATCTCATCCTATCAAAATAGAAAAATGATATTTGCAATCATAGAATATGCAGACGCCGTACAATCTCTTTTAAAAAAATGAGTAAATACGGAACCACATGAAAAAAATAATTTTTTAATAATAGACTCCACTCTTTTTCAAAACGATTGTACGGCACTTGCGCACTTCACTGTGTGTAACGTTACTTATCAAAATATGCCATTTAAATAAAATTGCTTATATAAGTACTAATTTTAATTGACACATCTTAGAATATGATGAAAATAACATATGTATGTGCCCTGGGAGTACCTAATAATTTCACTTCACATAATAAAGTGGAACAAGATTGTAATATGTTACTCTGGTTGATAATACATATTTACGCTGGATTGAAAGTTCAAACAAATTATATGATGGGCATAATGTGGCAAATAAGTAAAAAGATAAAGGGTAAAAATGGAGAGAAAGGCCAGCTGCAATATTATAAGGACTTGAAGAGCGCGCAGGATGCGGAGGCCATATTCAAACTCTGTTTTTGTTTTCCATTCGTTTCTGAGATGCAAAAATTGTAACAGACTTACCGTCTTCTATCCATCCCTCTCTTTGAACATAACCTAAAGCTCATCAATATCAAACATCATCGTCACAAAAGGCGGTTGTTTTTTTCGTTTTTGTTGCACCAATTTATAGTCATTTCTTGAAATGAGGAATGTGAGGTTTTAACCCCATTCCCATTAATCATTTGGGCCAATTAGGTGTAGTTCTGGATTCATATCTTTGATCGCTATTTTTCTCTCTTTTTCATATTTTTCTTTTCTTTTTTGGCTCTCTATTCATTATATATACTGGGATCTTAGAGATTTAAATAAGAACCTTTGGGTGCATATGCGTGTTTATCTGTATCTTTTGTGATGCTGTTTGTGATTGGCTTATGCCACATTTGATGGATGTAGGGATTTGGACTGGATTTCTTTGCCCTTCATGATTGGGAAAAGTATATTCTTTTCCAATATAATTTTTCGTGATCAATGGGGATATCATCTGACAATCTTCATGGACTTGTTCTGGCCGTCTCATCAAGCGTTTTTATTGTGTGTAGCTTTATTATCAAGAAGAAAGGTCTTTAAAAAGCTGGGGATACAGGAACTCGAGCAGGTTCTTATTTAATTTATATTTTGACTATTTTATTTACTACTTTTAAGGTTTAGAGTAGTGCTACATATACTTACAGTTTTACTTACAATACTCAGTTTGTTAGTGTTCTTTTGAATTTCAAATTTTATGATTTTCAACGTATCAATAACTGACATGTGGAGAAGTAAGTTTTTTGTTAGTTTTTCTTAAGTACATTTACCATTTTTCATCTTTACTGTACCTTAAAATTGTATATATATATGTATACATGTATGCATGCATCTATGAAATTTGCTATGTTATGTAGCTTATAATTTTTTTAAGTATTGACCATTGAATAAGTGCTAATATGACCAGGGTCAGGAGGGTATGCCTACTTGTGTCAACCTTGGTGGTGAGCTGGAATGATAGCTAGTAAGTATTTCACTCACCAAGAAAAAAGAAAAAGGACCTCGTAATTTTCTGTTTGCCATTTTCTTCATTTGTTTTTTCTTTCAATATTTTGCTAATGCTTTGAATTCTGAGTGGTAATTGCATATGGGATTTTCTGTTACAGTGATTGTTGGGGAGATGGCAAATCTTGCTGCTTATGCATATGCTCCTGCAATTCTTGTAACTCCCTTGGGAGCTCTAAGTATTATTTTCAGGTACTATGCCTTAAGTTTGATTGCATTTAGTGGATTAATTCAGGAAAAACTTGTAATTTTCTTCAACTTTCCTTTTGGCTTCTAGTATGTGTGTTTAATAATGTGCATGCATTTATCCTGGTATGGCTGTAAATAGTACTAAGAAAATGCCACTATTCAGTGCAGTGCTAGCTCATTTTATTTTGGAAGAGAAATTGCACATCTTTGGCGTTCTTGGGTGTGTTCTCTGTATGGTTGGCTCTTTAAGTAATGTTTTGCATGCTCCTCAGGAGAAAAGTATTCATTCGGTTAAGGAAGTGTGGCATCTTGCTACAGAGCCAGGTATTTGACAAGTTATACTTTAGTTGTTCAGTTTCAATATTTTCTTTTCGAGCTTTGCTATTCGTAAGCCTTACAAATCTCACAACAACAAAATAAGCCTTACAAACCACATACCACAATTTCTTTTATTTTTTATTTTTTATTTTTTTTAAATTTTTTAGTGGTTTTATTATTCTTCTTAAAATAATTGAATTATTCTACTCATCATCCATATACCACACATTTAGTAAGAGAAAAAAATTTAAAAAATAACAAAAAGGTTGGTGTGTGGTGTGTAAGACTTATGAATAGAATTTTTCTTTTCCAAAATTTATAATTGGACCAACATGCATGATGTTTTTGAACAAACCGTGGTTGGACTTGGATATACCAAGTTGTTGGTTTATAACTACCTTGTCTTCACCAGCTTTTGTATAATCTTCTGCATGTTTTTTTTTTTTTTAAAGAGAACTTCATTTATAAAAGTATTAACCCATACAAAGTTTGTCTTCCGTAACAGAAGATAACACCTCAACAGGACCATCTTCTAACCAAACTAACTCACTTTCTAATTCAAGTGCCAACTTTGCTGCTACATGGGCAGCTTTGTTTCCAGACCTATAGATAAATTCTAGCCTCCACCCTGGTTTGCTTCCCAGTTCTTGCTACAGATCCTCAATGACTTGCCCGTGCCAAGAATTATCGTCTTTCTTCTGAATTACAGCATCAATAACAACTTTAGCATCCCCTTCAAAAACCACTTGATTCAGACCCAGCTCAACACACAGGACCATAGCTCTATACAGGGCAGCACTTTCTGCAAGGAAAACTGAGGTAATATTGGCCTTAGAGGACATCAAACAAGCTTGCAATTCCCCTGCAGAGTCCCTGATCATTACGCCCATCCCTATTCTATCGTTGTCTTTATCATAAGCAGCATCGAAGTTAACTTTGAAAAGAGGCCACTCAGGTGGACTCCATTTTTTATTAAATCCACTTACCTGCACCATTTCTTCTCTGCATTCCCCCTTCTGAAAAGCCTCCTTAAACATAGCTAGAAAATTCTTAACCGTATCTAACACAACATTAGGACTTTTGAATTGACTTTCAAAAACAAAAGAATTTCTCCTCAACCAAAGCTGATGGAAGATAACTGCAGCTAGCTCCAAGCCATCCTGATCCAACTTCAAAACCATTTCAAACCATAACAACTGGAACTCAGCAAAGTTCCTATGCCATTTCTTGAACAGACTGGTCTCTTCACCCCACACATCAGCCGCTGCAGAACAAGAACATAACACATGCACAATTGATTCTGCCTCCCTTTTACAAATTGGACATAAGTTGCTCTCAATAATTTTCTTCTTGGACAGGTTAACATTTGTGGGAAGGATGTTGTTTAAACATCTCCAGAGCAGCTGTTTAACCTTCCCAGGGACCTCTAACTTCCACACTTTTTTCCACTGTGCTTCGTTATCCCCATTGAAAGAGGATTCACCCATATTGCTCCTATGTGACATTGATTCCCTGAAGTAAGCACTCTTCACAGTAAAACTTCCTTTAGCTGAACCTGCCCATATAAGTCTATCACAGGATCCTCTATTACTGATTGGTATAGCACAAATAAGCTTGGCTTCATCTTTATTGAAAACTGTTTCCACCAACTCTTGTTTCCAACATTTCCTGACTTCATCAATGAGCAACTCTACTCGAGCATCAGAGACTAGAGAATTGATAGGGGTCTGAACTTGATAGGTGACAGGCCTAGGAAGCCACTTATCCTCCCATATCTGCATGTTATTCATCTTTCTACAAGTTTGAATTTTTTAAATAAGTGATGATTTAATATGATAGTAGAATAAAAATTTAGAATTTGAATCCTAATTTTAGATTTTATTTCAATTAAAATATCCACGTATGTCGTATTAGGCGTTGTTTGGATGTTGAGTTATTTATAATAGAAGTGAGTTGAGATGATGGAGTGAGTTTTGTGGGGCCGACCTAAGATGAGTTTAGATGTATTTATAGAAAATGGAAAAAGGTTGTGAATCCTATGTGTAAAAAGATGTTGAATTGAAAAATGTTGTGGGTCCCACATGTAAAAAGGTTTTAAGTTGAGATGAGTTTAGTGATTTAAGAATTAAATTCTTAGATGCTAAATTCAGTTTAAAATTAAACTGAATTCAATTGATCTCAATTCAGTCTCAATTCCAAATGATACCTTAGACTTATTTATTAAGAGAGTTTGATCTAAGCTGAGAAAATTGTTAAAAGATATATTATAAATGTAATAATCTAATCTTCCCATCTCCTTGAGCACACCGTCAATCATAGAATTAGTCTGTTGAAGGCTCGGCTTATCATTTGGAGTTTCTTGTATAATCATCTGAAGTTGTGACTACTTCTGTCGACTAAACTTACAACGATTTGTTTTAATCAACAGGATTTCTTGTCTCCTCTTGCATAGTTTTGGTTCTGGTTGTTGTCCTCATTGTCCGGTTCGTACCACTCTATGGGCAAACCCATTTGGCGGTTTACATTGGAATTTGTTCTCTCACGGGCTCTCTTACGGTCTGTCTATCTTCTTTTGAAGCTCAGTACACATTATAATTCTGATTCTCCACCCTGTATTTCTGAAGTTCTTCCTTATTTGTCTTTAGGTTATGAGTGTGAAAGCAATGGGGATTGCTCTGAAACTTACATTTTCTGGAATGAATCAATTTATATACTTCCAGACATGGTTTTTCACGGTGGTTGTGATAGCTTGTTGTCTTCTGCAGATCAGCTACTTAAACATGGTAAACTTTCGAACGTTAATTTTCAAGGCATATACAATCCAGATATATTGGATCCTCTATATAATATAAATCATCGCGATAATGCCAAGGACATCAGGAATGTCTGATTCTCAAAACATACCTGATATTAGCTATTATCAGGAATGCCCGATAGTTAAAACTGGATTGGATCCCCTAGAGTTTTTGACATATTCTTGGGCTTAGAGCGTGTAACACACCCCTAAGGGTTGAATGAACAATCTCACTTCGAGGGTGAGAAACCTCCAGAACAATAGAGAAGAAGAAGAAGGATAAACTTGAAAAGAGAATTCTATTAATTTTCTGATTGAGAACCAACGAGAGCCTAGGCTCGTTACTTAAACCTGAAGACCCTTATTGGGCCAAAACATCAAACAACAATGAATAGAAAATTCCTCTTAAGGGCTCAAGCCCATTACCATCTACAATTACAATCCAACTAAATAGCAAAAGATAGACAAGAGAAAAAGATTTATAAAAACAAACTATGAAGTGGCCCATGGGCCCTATTGTCGTTGTCAAATGGACTGGCTCTTGTAAACAGAAGTGTAACAAATCCTTCCCCTTCAAAGCACCTTGTCCACAAGGTGCGGTTTGGCTGCCACGCTTACTTTGTAACTGAAAATTATTAACTTCCAGCTCATCATCAGTGATCCAATCAAAATTTCCATCTCCCACACCATGTATTGCAAGGCCCATGCAAATAGTGTTGAAGGAAACAACATATTGAGAGGAAATTTGATCAAAAACCTCTTTTGCAAACTCCTCCTTGCCAGCTTTCTCAAACCTTGACAAAATGGTGGTGTAAGTACATACATCAAGCTTAACCCCCTTCTCCCTCATTTGGTTTTTGAGATCCATGGATTCCTCTATCAAACCAACTCTAGCATAAGCCGATATCAATGAATTGTAAGTCTCTATACTAGGAGAAATCCCACTAATTTCCATCCCTCTCAACACTTCCAACATGTAACTATGAGATATTACTGCCATTGAAGCTAAAGTGATACCCTCCCGGTTGTGGATCTCACGAACAATCAATATTGGCACTCTAACAATCTCAAGTGAGATATTTGGGCAGTATGAAGCATTAATAAAATGGAAATTAGTACAAGTGAGGGCTATCTCACGTAGAGTTTCATCACTAATGCATGAGCACTTTGACCTGTCTACAGAATCCAACTGAGGGCTTGAATTTGCTGCTGAACGAATTGTAGCATCTGAAAACTCATGGTAAGAGCCTATATCAAGCTCGCTCAAAAGAGGGCAATTTAGCTTAGCCCGAGCCATGTTATTATGCTTTAAGGACATAGTTTCAAGTGGTGGGCACCTGATGAATACACGTTTCACCCAACACTTATTAGTTGAAGATGACGTAAGCTATCATGGTTGATAAGTTTTTCTTGAATGCCATTACCCAGAGTAGCATCACCTATACTCAATCTCTTTAACAAATAACAAGCAGCCAAAGCAAGGAAAAAATTATCCCCAAGTTGCCCTCTCCCCAATGTTAAAACCTCCAGATTTCTTAATGAAGAGGTTGTTTCCATAACAAGCTGGTGAATAGCAAGAGCACCCGAAATATTAACTTTTGTTGCCTTTGGATACCTTCGACATCCTCAAATTCTTCATGAGCACTAGCTGCTCGCCACTGCCTACACACTCTAATCGCTCGGCAAAGATTGATGTGGTCCCAGATAGAGAAAACCAAACTGAGCCATTTCTTGATAACATCCATTCCAACTTCTGAGTATTCTGTTTCTAAACAGCCACTCTCATCTCCTTCCTCACCTTTCCCATCACTAGATCCAGAAGCATTCTTATCACCAGCATCAAAATTAACATATATTTCACCATCCTCTTTAAGATCAACATCAAAATAAAAAAGGTGAAAAACATTATTCAGAGTTTTGTTCACCCAATGATTCCCCACAATTTCTTTTCCCTTTCCTCTATCATATTCTTCTATCAAATGATATTCTTCAAGTTTTAGTAGATTTATCCCATACCCCCTAAAAAAGGCCTTATGTGACATTTCATCGAGCAACTGAGATGCACTATCCCTGCCTTCTAGCATTTGCAAGCACATAAAATTTCTCCACTCTTTACCACCAGAGATTACAGGAGAAACACCAATAACTTCAGATTTCTCTAAAATATTTCCAATGTTGGTAAAATAATTTTCACAAATTTTCTCAACCAACCTATAATATTTGTTTGGATACCAATTGAGATTTGAAATAGAAATAGGTACCAACATATTCATGGAGCTTCTCATCTGTACCTCACCACAATCACCAAGAATATCGTCATCCCCCTTCACTGCTTCAAATAAGCTATTGACAGCACCACATTCTCCCTACAAATACCTTAGGAAACTGAAGCTAAACAAAGGCATGCCTGCAAGTGCAAAGAGCTTCTGCTCATATCCTTGAAGTTGCTGGTCGACAACTTCAAATACCTCCATAGGTGATCTCCCAATCAGATGTTGGGTTCGAAGACTTTTTGAATCGACCCCACATCTTGATTTGTCCACAAGCATCTTGATGATGGGCTCCAGGAATGTTTGCATAAACGAAGAAATTCCCTGGTATCTCTCTGTTGGATCTCTTGTATCTACGTTGTGCTCAGGATAACGCCCGATCTAGTTCCCAAGCTGCGTGAAGATGTCCCGCAGCTTGTTGACTATGGGGATCACCGAATGGAAGTGGATTTCTCGGTCGTTACTGCTGTTACCACCAGTTATAAATTCCATGGCATCGGCATGGTAAACGGAGTGAGACAATTTGAGGGTTGTTTCTGATTGGAGAGCTAAAGGTAGAGAGGAAACAAGCGAGGGAAAGAAGACAAGAAATGGAAGAAACATTGTTGGTTTTTTGGATTCCAAGTGACAGAGATTGAAACAGAGGTTAGAGAAGAAGAATTGTGAGGGTAAGAAATGGAGACCACCGGGATCAAATTTCCATCTCGTATCTAGATTCATCCTGATGGTTTTTCCTTCTCTGTTAATTGTATGGCCATTGCTTGGAACGTCTGTTAGAAGGGAATTATTTCTGGAAAGTGATGGAAATGAAAATCGGTGAAGGAAATTTGAGTGTTGGAAAGTTAATTTCGGACGTGCAAGACAATATCTGGGAAAATGAATTTCGACAAGATGATAATCGGTTTGATCTTCCTCTTCCTGCAACGCACGGAGCTCTTGCTCCAGATTGGTGAACTCTTCGTTGAAGTTGTTTCTGTAGCTCTCAAAGTTGTTTTCGACATCTTTGAACGTCTGCAAAATAACTTCAAAATGTTGTTGCCACTGCTCGACTATCTCTTTAATTTTGAGCAATGAGGAGATAATTTCTTCCATTTTCATGGATCGATGAAGTAGCTGCCAAGGAAAGGCTAGCTCTAGATACCACTTGTAACACACCCCTGAGGGTTGAATGAACAATCTCACTTCGAGGGTGAGAAACCTCCAGAACAATAGAGAAGAAGAAGAAGGATAAACTTGAAAAGAGAATTCTATTAATTTTCTGATTGAGAACCAACGAGAGCCTAGGCTCGTTACTTAAACCTGAAGACCCTTATTGGGCCAAAACATCAAACAACAATGAATAGAAAATTCCTCTTAAGGGCTCAAGCCCATTACCATCTACAATTACAATCCAACTAAATAGCAAAAGATAGACTAGAGAAAAAGATTTATAAAAATAAACTATGAAGTGGCCCATGGGCCCTATTGTCGTTGTCAAATGGACTGGCTCTTGTAAACAGAAGTGTAACAGAGCGAAAGAAAAATCAACAAACAAAGTGGGTGGGTCCCTCAACAGTTATTGAGCATTTAATTTTGCCTGCAAAATTCATTCGGGCAGTTATAAATTCTGTGGGTTGGAACCAACTTTATGCATCTATCTCTCTCACTCTAGCCCTAGAGTTTGTACTTGAAGATCTAAATTCATTAAAACCTAAAATTATCTGTTATCCATAAACTCCTCCAAGTTTCGTTTCCAAGATGACTTGTAACAAGTTCGAGTTATACAAATAGATGATAGATGCAAGTCAGCTAAAAGTTCTTTGTTTGTTTGGTATTTAAGCTATGAACAACTGGTACTTGTATGCAGAAGGCATGACTGTACAAAAACCTTTCTATCCTTTGCTTTAATGTTCGTTGTAAGGGCAAGGAGCCTGAAAGGAGTATATAGTGGCTGAGTTCTGTTACCGTTTGCAACTTGACTAGGATGTCCTGAGATCAGGTTTTGATAATCTGCGTCTCTATGGGATATAATATTTGACAAGAATATGCTCCTGTCGATCCAGCTACATTTCTTTGCCATTTCTAAGCCATTGTCATTGAGATTTTAGATCACATTAAATGAGGTTTCTTTGTCCAGCCTTTCTCTAAGTCGCATCCGACATTATAAAAAAAAAGGGGGGGAAATTTCAGTTGACCTCTCAGAGTTATCACCACTTTTGCAATGTGACCTCAAGAAGCCACTAATTTCTGGCATTTAGCACCCTAATTTGAAACTTAGTAGCAATCTACTCTCATTGGGGCCAAAAATATTGAAACTATTGTCAACTAGAACTGAAATGTCCAAGGTGCACTTTCCTGCATCCTCTCTCTCTCTCTCTCTCTCTCTCTCTCTCTCCCCCCCTCTCTAGGTAAGGGGACTTTAGATCTTGTAGTTTTAGTAATGGACAGTTTAGACATTTCACGCCCTTTAGCGCAAATTCCTTTTGAAATTTGAAACTGTACCAAATACCAAAATTGATAGTTTACATTACAAAATAGGTGGTAGTTTTGGGGGGAGGCAATGTAATTTTTCCTAGCTTTTCTGAAGAGGTGTCAATGCTCTTTGATTAAAGAATATATTCACTGTATTCATACAACAAAATTCTCAGTATATACTTCTTTCTTCAATAACTATGTGCCTGGATTTATATGGTTATATTCTTCCCAAAATTAAAGTATATTTAGACATAAAAACTCAATAACCCTCAAAGGATATCACGCTATAAAGGACTTCACAACTGTCGCTCTTTCTCCTCTCTATACCTCTGGACCAAAATGTTCCCGTGACCATAGCCTACATATCAAAATCAGAAAGAAGTCATACTGCCGTTTACATTTTTTCCCCATCTAACATTCTTTTCCATTTTGCATTCTGAATGAAATTTTACACTAATTACTTTGTGTTAGATGTCAACCTCTAAGTACTTCAACATCCTCTTATTATGCAGTTTAAAAAGTGCTTAATCTATAATCTGGATCCATCTTTGCAGGCCCTAGATACTTTCAACACAACTGTCGTATCTCCAGTTTACTATGTCATGTTTACATCACTCACCATTTTTGCCAGCATGATCATGTTTAAGGTGATTTAATACATGCTATTTGTTCATCTTCTGAATGCTTGATGTTTCTTCACCTCAGATGTATATATAAAATTATTATGTCATCTGGTAATTTTAGTATGTCATTGCACATGAAGGTAAAACTATGTCATCCAGAATATGGCTGTCATTATTTATAACCATAATTGTGACTGATATTGAAGTCATTTGAGATTTATTTAAATCATGCTGTTTAGATGATTTCTGACTTCCATTCATGAAAATAAATAAGATTGGTATTTTTTTAGAGATAAAAAGAATATAAAACCATTATGTTCACACATATATACAAACACAGGGAACCATTAAAATCTGCCAAACCATCGTGACCAACTGTTGTCATGCAAGTTCTTCAGTTATTCTCTTAATCAGAAACTTGCATGGTAAAGAGTTAATGCTTGGGAACAGCTTCCAAAATATTGGATCTTGAAGTAGAAAAGACTTTGGAATTTAGGAATAATTTTATAAGTCACAACTTGACGTTAATAAACTAATTTAGGACTATGAATAAATCAACAGAAATTTAAACTATTTAACAACTTCAAATATTACAGATGCATGTTAGAAACTATTAAAATTCTAGTACTTCTAGGATGTGGAACTCCTAGCTCTTTTCTTTATAGAATCAGAAATTCTTCTAGGATTTTGAACGCTAGATCCTTCTCTGCCTTGTTAAGGCTAGCTCTTTTTTTGTTTCCCACAAGAAGAATCTATGTTCAAAGAGTTTTTTTTATATTAAAATTAAGAAGAAACAGATAGATGAAGGTTAAATATCAATGTTTACACATACACACATTAGTGAAGAAGAATGTTGTTCTTGTTGTCCCATGGCCATGGGCAAATTTGTTGAACCTCGTTAAATTCTCTGCATCGTGCTTCATGATTTCTTTGTTCTTTGCTATCACCTTTTTTGTGTATGCGTTGTTGGCAATGGTATCAGATTACACGATTGTGCTGTTTCTGTTCGCACAATATTCACATCTAGATCTAGTATTAGTGTAGTTTCCATGGCTAGTTCAATTTCTAGAACATATGCCTATCTTAAATGGTTCCAATTATGCCCTGAAGAAGTTGAAGATACAGATAGTTTTTGTCAACGGAATGTGCACATTTGCAATTGAAGAAAAGGAGAAAAAGCTTAAAAACACTATTAATGAAGTTTTGGGGTAAAGGAGCGAGTTAACTATGATTGATTTGCTTCTAGCACTTGAAG
This sequence comes from Pterocarya stenoptera, assembly GCA_003123785.1. Lineage (NCBI taxonomy): Eukaryota > Viridiplantae > Streptophyta > Magnoliopsida > Fagales > Juglandaceae > Pterocarya > Pterocarya stenoptera. The sequence continues at coordinate 141,495 of QEOT01124188.1, read as the reverse complement.
ATTCTGTTGTATTCAGCATGGATGTGTAAAAGTAGCTAAAGGCATCCTGTATCAGTTGCTTGATATTTATGATAGGAGATATCAAACCAGATCCATCTTAGAAGAAACCTGTACAACCTAAGAAGGAAAGAGGTTTCCTTAGGAGCACCTCAATGAGTTCAATGCTCTTCTCAGTAGATTGGCAGTTATTGGAGTCAAGAAATGAAGAAGCGCAAACCATTATTTTTCTTTGTTCCATGCCAAATTCATGGATGATGTGATCATGTACAGGAATGAAACTACTGATTCCAATTTTGAGCATGTAGGTAACCAATAGCTTGTTGTGGAGTCTTTGCACACACAGAGAGAAAAAAAAAGAAGCCCTAACGACGCAATGACATTCAGTGGCAGATAGATTAATGTTAATGGGAAAAACCATTCAATGTCAAAACCAAAACAGCAATAATATGCTGATATTTTGAGACACAGATTAGAACCAACTTCAATTTTTAAAGGCACTTCTCCCATGCTTTGAAGTAGTTTCTGGTTTAAAGGTGAAATTATCCAAGTCAAATTGGTCCCGGTGGGTAGTGTTAATAATATGTNGGGGGGGGGGGGGGGGGAAGATTGAACATAGATTGGTAAGTTGGAATAGGCTGTAGTAATTGAAACGTGGTCGGACCACCTTAATTAGAGCTAATTTACCTACTTATTTCCTCTCGTTGTTCTCGCTTCTAGCTGGTGTGGCAAACCGTATTGAAAAGCTTCAATGGAACTTCCTTTGGAGTGGACTAGGTGAAAGGTCAAATTCTACTTAGGTTAGGTTTGGATGTTGAGATAAGATGTGAATTTTTTAAAATTTTGTGAATAGTATTAAGATGAAAGTTTAAAATATTATTTTTTAATATTATTATTGTTTTGAGATTTGAAAAAGTTAAATTAAAATTTGAAAAAGTTGAATTGTTTATTATATTTTATATGGGGATTTGAAAAAAATGTAATGATGAGATGAGATGAGATAGAGATGAGAAATCTCATCTCTCCCCCCAAACATAACCTTAGTCAACTGGGGGTAGGTATGTGCTCCAATTTCGAAAGGTGGTTTGGGGGTCCGAAATCTTAGGGCATTTAATCAGACACTCTTGGGGAAATGGTTGCGGCGATACCAACATGAGGTGGAGGCTTTGTGGAAGATGCTGATTGATGCCAAATATGGGGACTGTTGAGGGGATGGTGCTTTATGGAGGTGCAAGGAGCTAATGGAGTAGGGTTATGGACAAACATCAAAAGAGGGTTTACTTGGCATACTAGATTTGTGGTGGGGGATGGGACTAGGGTTAGATTTTGGCATGATATTTGGTGTGGAGATAGAACCCTTAAGGACTCTTTTCTTTTTGTAGAGACAGGAGGTAGCAATGGCAGACCTAATGTAGATTGCAGGTGGTTCTCTTCAATGGACTATTAACTTCCTCAAGGCAGCTTGTGATTGCAAAGTCAATACCATTTCAGAATCATTCAACCTATTGTATTCCACGGGGATAAGAAGACAGAGTAGATAAGATGTTTAGGACTCCATCAAGAAAAGGGAAACTCTATCTTCGCTTCTTTTACAAGGTCATTAGCCACCGGGAGAGCATTTCCTTCCCTTGGAGGAACAACTGGTAAGCACGTGAAAATTATATGGACAACATCACTCAAGAAGATTCTGACGATTGATAACTTGAGAAAGCATGGTCTTATTGTTATGGAGTGGTGTTTCATGTGTAAGAAACATGGGGAGTCTGTGGATTATTTATTACTGCACTCCGAGTTGGCAAAGACACTATGGGATGGTGTTTTCAGTAGAGTTGGGATGGTTTGGGTGATGCCTATGAAAGTAGTGAATCTACTTGCTTGTTGGAGCTGAATTCAAAGTTCTCCTCAAGTGACTGCTGTGTGGAAATGGTTCCTTTGTGTCTTATATGGTGTCTTTGGTGGGAAATGAACGAGAGATGTTTTAATAACAAGGAGCAAACTATGGAGGAAATTTGGAAGTTCTTTTGTGTTTTCTTTGTCAATGGTTTTCAGCTATAGTGCTTAATGGAGATTATGTTCATGATTTCTTGTTTTCGTTTTCTTCTTTATAGAATGTAATTAGGTATTTTCCTTTATATACTTCTTGTATGCATGGGCTTCGCCTATTTCATTTGATGAATAAAATTCTTTCTTACTTACAAAAATAAAAAATAAAAATAAAAATTTATTTATTTATTTGCTATTGGGCCGAACTGAACGGACTGATAACAAACGGTCCTGTCCAGTCCAGGGTGGGAAAATCCTGGACTGAAGGAGTTCGGTCCGGTCCAACCCAAAAACCCCCTATGGACCGACCGGACCAGACCGAATTCACCCCTAGCGGGTACCCATCACAACATGTCAGCTCCTTGATTTCTCGGTTTCATGGAGTATAGAAGACTAAAGAAATCCTCAAAGCTGCAAACTTCCTAATCTTGGGCCGCCCTAGTGAAATTCACGTTCCATTGGACTAGGTCACCATATATGACCATATAATTAGCCACTAAAGCTTCTTTCTTACGTGCAATCCTGAAAATTGAAGGGAATGAGTCCCTAAAGGCATTAACTCCACACCACATGTTGATCCAAAATTGTATTCTAGAATCATCTTCCAACACCAATCTAGTGTCACGAGCAAAACTCCCCACCTCGTCTAACATGCTTCCATACTCCCACTCCATATACCCGTACTAACATAATGCTCCCCCCAACAACAAACCTCCATATTTGAAGTCAATCACCGACTTCCATAATGCTTCCAATTCTGTATTATATCGCCACAACTATTTCCCAAGTAAGGCCCGATTGAAGATCCTCAGATTTCTAATTCCCAACCCACTAGAAGAGAATGGGGAGCACACCTTATCCCACTTGACCAGATGAAATTTGAAGTCATCCCCGAAACCACTCCAAAGGGAATCACGATGAAGTTTCTCGATACGGGTCGCCACACTAGCTGGGTTTGGAAATACATATAAGAAATACATTGGTAAATTAGACAAAGTGCCTTTGATTAAGGTGATCTTACCACCTTTCTATCAAAGGAAATGTTTTCTGCAATCTCCTAGATAGGATAGGTTTTCTTATAGTCCTCTCGTATTTAAATTACTTTTGTATTTAAATTACTTATTGGATAAAATCAAGTAGTTAGTCAGTTAGGCAGTTAGTTAGTTGGAGATTTTATCCAAATCTTATCTTTGTAATCTCATAACTATTTGTCTATTTAAATGAGAAGTGAATACGTCTAGAGGTATGCGGCATTTTTTACACTTTCGACAAGTACAATTTCTTCCAACCTGCCAATTTGCGTTCAATTTTCTCAATTACTGTATCCCAAATCGATTTAGCCATTGAGGCTACTCTCGAGGGCAGACCAAGCTAATTCATTGGAAGAAATAAGACCTTACATCCAAGAGTATTAGCCAAGTTCCTGATGTTGCGAACATTACCCACTTGTACCAATTCTGATTTGTCGAAATTCACTTTCAAACCTGATGCCGCTTCAAAACAAAAGTAAAAGTGCCCGCAATGCCCGAATCTGGTTTTTCTGCCTCACAAAATATCAGCATATCATCTGTAAACAACAAATGAGAAATGTTAAGAGAACCCCCATTGACAATCCAGCCATAAAGCCACTGTTAACCAAGGCTAAGATCATTCTACTTAGCACCTCCATAACAATGACAAAAAGGAGTGGGGACAAAGGATCCCCTTGTCTTAGATCTTGAAAGCTATTAAAGAAACCAACTAGACCGCCATTTGCCAATTGAGATGATCATAGGCCTTCTCCATATCCAACTTGCATAGGATACCCATATTGCCAGATTTTAGCCTACTATCTAGGCATTCATTGGTGATGAGAATTGAGTTCAGAATTTACCTACCACTTATAAATGAATTCTGGAGTTTTGTAATGATCCTCCCCTAGGCGATTTGCAAGCACCTTGGAGATGATCTTATGCACCTTATGCACAAGACTAATGAGCAGATAATCCTTCACCTCTTGTGCCCCAATCTTCTTGGGAATAAGTGCGATAAAAGTGGCATTAAGGTTTTTCTCAAATTTCCCCACTGAGAAGAATTCCTAGAACAAATTTCCCCACCGAGAAGCCTAGAACACCTTCATTAAATCTTCTTCACCACATCCCAACATGATTGAAAGAATCCCGTGGAAAAACCATCTGGATCAGGTGCTTTTTTTTTTTTACCATTCTCCTCACCACACCGTGAACCTCCATCTTCTTAAAGGGCCTCTCCAATCAAGAAACATTCTGCAGGTTAATGGACTCAATGGCTAGTCCATTGATTTTTGGCCGCCACCCCACCTGTTCAGTAAGCAAGTCTTCAAAAAAATTCATCAACATGCTTATGCAAAAGGTGAAATTAAAAAATCTATGAAATTGAATATTATGAAAAAAATCCAAGATATGCCTATAAACCCTTCTAAGCATAAGCAATCTTGCTGAATCATGACAGTCTTTGTCTTGCTTCTTGATTATATTCTTCCTTGCAATTACTTTTCTTGTGCATGCTCTACAGAATCTAACAGTAACAGAAATGGTTTGGCTTTTTCCAAATAATTTTGCTTTAGGGCATTCTTGAGGCTTCATGGGATTTTCTTTTCTTATTTTTTTTCTAAGTAGCAATCGGATTTTGTTGGAAGAAGAGATCTTTAGTTGACTTTTAAGACTACAAATATGTGTGTGCATGCGCGCACACACACACTATACTACTCAACGGGATTTGTATGCTTTAACTGCTCACAATCAGGTTTCTCATCTTATAATAAAAAATAATAATCTAGTTACTCATCTATTTTTTCTGCTACAATTGCAGGATTGGGACTCACAAGATGCATCACAGATTGCAACTGAGTTGTGTGGCTTTGTCACAATATTATCAGGGACATTTCTCCTTCACAAAACCAAGGATATGGGAAATAGTACACCAGTGCAGCCCCCTGTTCATGGAAGCCCAAGCCACAACAATTTAAACTCCAATTCTTGACAGAAACATATATTGAAGCTTACAAAGCACGCTGGTGATATTTTAGCCATATACCCCAGGAGAAAAAATACTTTTGAAATTGAAAGAAGCTTGATGGCATGGCACCGGGATTGAGGAATATGTTTTTTAGCATATCATACTTGTAGGGATATATCTTGAAATTTGTAGGAATATCTCTTGAGATTTGTAGGAGTCTTAGCAGACTAAGTTGCACTTTCTTATTTGTTTTTCTGTTCTACAAAGGTATACAGGGAGATCGTTGAAGAATTGAATGCAAATTGTGCTTTGTATCAACCACATTTTCCACATCTTGTTCTCACCTTCTTCATTCATTTTACTTCTGAATTCTTACACGGTAACAATGTAAGGAACAACTTCTGAGTTTTAAACCATTTCTTTTGCTTTGTCCGCCATCTACCGTCTTATGAAATCTCAAGAGTTTTGGCAATACATATTGTGCTAGCCATTCGTGTTCTCTTTTAGTAAAGCTTATTTTCAGTTGGAGGTTTGAGGACAGCGAGGAGAGGGCAAGATGGATGTTATGGATTGTTAGAGGGAGAGGCTGTGCAGTGTGAGAGATGAGAGATTCACAGCATTGGGTGGCGGTGACTATGCATGAGAGAGGTGAGAGAGTTTGAGAATAATCATTTTGGGGAAGAAGAGTTGAAGGAGAGAAGGGGGGATGCGAGGGTATTAAACCCTAAAGTAAAACAACGCCGTTTAGTGTATTAAACCAAACAGCGTCATTTCACTTAACTTTTTTTTTCTTGTAAACGGTAGGTTAAAAACAATATCGTCGTTTCATGTATAAAAAAACATATATATAACCTATTGGCCGGTTCAGCGGTTTAAAATTGATTCAAACCGACCAATCAGTTCTCCATTGGCCGGTTCCCATCAATTACGACTAGTCCAGTCAGTTCTTGTACACCCCAAATTAAATGAGATAAGTTAAGATGAGTTTTGAATCCAAATCTCCCTAATACAGATTTTGATGGTCTCCTTCCAAGACCTTTTAGTTTTAGTGAAGCCATAAAACTTGGAAAGGGATAATCATTAACAACGTCCGTTTATTTTGAATACTCGTGTTATTATCAATATATTTCTTATCTTGCCATTGAAAGAATGTTGAGTCTACAGTAAGTAGTATAGAATCTATTGCTTGAATTCTGATTTTTGGGCTTGACGCAAAGATCATAGACACGTCCCTTCCATTATGTATCATATTGTTTTATAAAAGTTTTTGCATCCTAAAGATTAAATGGTATCCAATATCTATGTCCAAAACATTGATTGGACTACTAATAAGAGAGAAATGATAATTATAGTCGTTAATGTGCAAACATCATACAGTCACTATGAAAAAATGAATAAATACAAAATCCACATGAAAAAAATAATGATTTTTTAATAATGAACTCCACTCTTTTTCAAAGCGACTGCACGGCGCTTGCGCACTCTATAACTGCACGTAGCATTACTCCTAATAAAATAAGGATTGGAAATAACACTTGCGAAACTCGTACAATTCGTTAAAAAGTATCCTCGTCTAACCTTCATAATGATAAAAATCACAGCAAATAACAGAGAGAATTAATAGTGATATGCACATCATAAAACTTGAGCTGGGTATTATTTAACATTAGCAAATAGCAATTGATATTCAGGAGTCATTTCTTTGAAGCGTCATCGGAATGGAGTGCTAATCTCATTTGTTCCACCAGCACTTTTTCAACAGCATCGTAAAAGCTCAATAAATTCTGCCGTATATGTATATCCAAGGAGTTCACCACTTCCTAAGATGTAATTATGCATCCAATAAAAGAAGGGGGGGAAACAGTTAAGAAATAATCAATTAAGAGGAAATAATCAGATTCATGGGTAAAACAGACTGGATAATGTAATCTGGGGAAGGTTTCTTTTCACCATTTACAAATGTTTCATCTCCACAATTCTCGTCACATCAAAATGTGAAATAAACCTTGTGAAAGTAGCCTTAATGAAACATAAAACATGAAGAAAACCAGATTCCCTTCCTGGTCAATATAAGAAAAGCCTCAAAAACCCTTCAAAATCATTCAAAAATTTGAATGCAAATAATTTGTAGGAATCCACGTGCATATACACATTTTGTACATTTTTTTTATTGGTAAACAAGGATTTTATTGAAGATATAAATAGGCATAGCCCAAGTAAGGCACTCAATGAATCTTCTAAGAGATTCATGGAGTGCCTTACTTTATTCTGCTCTACAAATGTATAAATGGACAGAAAAGGAGTAGGGAATATTTCTTTTAAGATGTGTAAATTTGAAACGATGAGACCCTTTACATAAAAACTATGAATTGAACCAAGAAAAAACAATGCGGAAAACAAATACAAGACAAAGAAGAAATAATACTCACCTCAACTTTGCAAAGAAAAGTTAAAGAAATGTCCTTCGAATTTTCTGAGCCCTTGAGAGATATCAGCTTCAATGGAGAACTCAATGCTGGCCAGCCTTGAGTAATCTTTATCAACGCATCAACTCCCCCAATCATATGAGCTACTATAATCTCATCTTTATCCAAGTAATCAAATGAGTGTCTGCAATAGAAACTATGCTGGTGTAAAAATTATAAATGACAAGGTCATATAGCATATTGAAAATTGATCAAATAAATTTAGTTCTTTTTCGCTAATGACAATATGTCAGAACATCAAAACAAGGACTTGTGAAAGGTAACAAACTTACCTTGATTTGTTTGCAGTCTCTACCATAAGTCGCCTCAGATTGCAGAGGACAATTCTATCTTGTATTTTTGTTATAAACCACTGCAATGAAGACTTACTGCACAGTATATTTCATGAATCAAATAAGGTAACATGCTTATTGGGTTTTCATTACATGTATTTCCAATGTACCGAACATGTTAGCCAAGAGAGAGGGAGAGACAGAATATTTCCATTACACGTACTATGCCATTCGATATGGCTATAAATATTCTTAATGACATTTCTGCAGAAGTAAAAAAGAATCCTTAATTATACATTCAAACTTTTGGAAGGAGGTTCTCATCTTCTCCACAAAATACGTATGCATCAAAGAAATGATATTTGGCTAGTTTTGTATTTGTAGAACTTAATTAGATCAGAAGTAGTAAGTTGTGCATTCACTTCAGATTTCCAAAAAAAGAAAAGAACAAAAGGCCATTTATGAATGTAGGCTGTACACAAGAAGTTATAATGTCTCGCTCCTCAAAACCCTACTCTAATGAACCAAACTCTACATTTCACATATAACTCAATAGGTTTTTCCGAGGAAATTTGGTGACAGTTTCTAGTGAATGACGAGCTCCAATGCAGACTTTCTAAAATATTGTGGGGGCCTTAGCCAGTCACATAGGATCAGGAGTAGGGATTCTTCACTTGGAGCACTCCATATAAAGTTCCGACCTATACATGAGGGGTATTTTACCTTTACTGCATTAAGTGTCACCACCCTCAGTTATCGGTGTACCAGCTTGATAGAATTCACCAATAATGCATTACATTTAAGTTCAACTTAAGGTCTAGCTATTCAACAAATTGTCCTCGGCATTTACTGTAATGTTTACATTCAGCCTAACAAGGATTATATTCTATATAACTTTCAAGACAAGAGGTAACTAATGGTACTTCCCTGTGATAAATGCATTCATGTTATTCCTAGTTCTTCCAAAATTTGGAAAAAAAGGGAAAAAAAATCAGTAAAAAGAAATGTTAGCCTGAGACAACAGAAGTTTAAAACTTAAAAGAGAAATATCAGTTATATATAAAACTTAAAAGGGAAATACAGACCTGAGAGACTTTGCGGCATCAAGAATGTCAGTTATATATACATCGTTCGGAAATATCTGGATAACAATAATAAGAGCATTAATTCACCACCCAAAGAACTTGATGAGGCAACAACTTATTTCCAACAATAATAGGTATAACATAAACAAATTTTGAGAACCCACACTTGAAATCATGGCCCACTGAGGGGAACTCTTATAACAAACAAATCAAGCTAATATTGCACAGCAACCATTAAGACAGCGGACTATCTAGAAAACAATGCATACGTTAACACTGCTTTCATTCCTAAACCTGATGGCTCATTAGACTTATAACACAATGAGCTTGGTAATCTACTACAGCACTTGATACACGTGCAAGTTAGGTAGCAATTTAGAATTACACACTTCAAAGGGTAGTTAGACAAATTTGGTGAAGGTAAAACTGATCATTTCGGATTTTAACCTCTGCAACACAAGACAGTCTGTATACTTTGAAGCATAGGAGGCACTCAGACTTAATTCAAATTCCAAAATTTTATATTATATTATATCATATTATATAATATATGTATATAGTGATTAGAAAAACACCAATGTGTAATAGATTGGTCTCATATGTAACCAGATAGAGAGGAATATAAAACCACAAGTAAGAAATGACCAAGTAAATACAATGTTTAATGGCTATTAGAATCCCAAAGAAAGCTGAATTTTCTGTCAACTCAACACAAATTCTAATGTCTTGGATTACAAAATTTTTACATGCAGAAGCAGTTCATACCACATCTGGGTAATTATCATTTAAAGAAGAGAAGAATGCTCGAGTGTCCATGAAGTATACTAAGCCAAAGAATTAGCCAATGTCTATGAAAGAAATGGATGAACAAATCCAATTATCCAAGTTTCTCAAATAAAGATTTAAGCAAAATCAATGTAGGTTCAATCCCCTCAAAATTCTGACAAATTCATAACCATCATTAGTATTACCCATCTAACCCATTAGTTTTACCCATATAAACTTAAAAGAAGAAAAGGCTAGTGACCTAAGCTTTCTTACCACTAAACAGGGAACTAAAAGATGACAACTCATTCTCCACCTTGCACACAATATGTAACCACCCCACATCTATGAGTGGGAAATGAAATCCTCCATCACCATAGAGGATGAAGGTCTTGGCCTTTATAATGATTCCAATGTTACTTCAGAATAACATTGCAAAGATGATGATATCATCAGCAAGTAACAAATAATAAATCTCTATATATTCACCATGATCTCACTCAACACAAAACCTAGTGATGTTGCGCCATCAAAAACTCAAGATAACATTAGTATTTATTTTTTCTCGGCAAGCATTGTAGTATTTCAAACAACATAATTGAACTCCATGGGACTGAATGAAACAAGATATCAAGGCAGAGTGCAAACTAAATTCTTTTACTAAAAGCAGGTGAGCCAACTCTTGTTCTAAAAAGATATGGACCAAACATGAACTAGTTCCCAAAGGAGACCCCAATAAGAGCTAGTGACATGTTTTTCCCTTAATAAGAAAAAAGGGGTTAATTATACTTTAACCATTTGTTGTTTTGGTCAAGTTTGCTTGGCCAACAAGTGGTTTAAAAATGGGTAAATTCATGTCATTGGGAATTGGCCTAATGACAAATCAGTCCCAGTTGAAAAAACTTACACCCAATTCGATGTAACCATATAAACAAAATTACATATTCAAGCATTTAGATTGGGCATGCTCATAGGCATGTGAACTGACAAGAATTTCTAATACAACAAAATAGTTATCTACTAGACTACAAGCAAGTTCTCCAATCTGAGATAAGGGATTACTCCATTGGGGTACGGAGCCAGCCAGGAACAGGCCTACTTACCTAGTTCCCCCAGCAAGCCAGCCCACTCTGAATTGAATCAATTCAATTCATTTTGTAAGTTCGTTATTATGTGAAGTTCCAACAAAGGATTAGACTAATGATGCATAGAAGAGTACCAGAAGAGCAAATTAAAAGACAAATCTTAATTAATCTTTGGGCTAATCATCCCATAACAACTTGGTCCCTTTGTCCACCTCTGCTATTATTAGCGGAAAGTTGATGATGAGTCACTTAGTGTGATGACACGCGTCAATAATGCACAATCAACATTTAAAAACTAAAAATAAACAATAAACAATCATCCTTAAGACAAAGAGCGGAGCTTCTGGCATGTGCAAAAGAAGGTTTTGTCTGACAATCTTGATGCTGTTTGGAACGTGATCCTTTCTTGTTTAGTGTAGTGCTTTTTGAGGGAACAAAATGCTTGAAGTTAAAAGGGTTGCAAGAAAATGAGTTTGACTTTACAACATTTTCTTAAGTCACTATTGACTTAAAACAACATTTTCTTAAGTTACTATTCTAGTGGTGTTCCATCAGTGTCGCCATTGATGTTTATAATTTTGAAAACTTGGGTACTCTTTTAAGATATCTTGATCATGATTGCACGCTGTTTCTTGTATAGTTCTTGTGTGCCAGGGTTCCACTTCTTGCGCTTAATAATTGTTTTTACTTCTAAAAATGCACAATAACCTCCCAGATGGATCCCGGTCCCCATCAACCTCCACAAGGAGGATTGCAGACTACCCCACCACCAAACAAAGGGTGGCTGCAGTCCAATCTGCAGCCCACTGCTGGGCGGCAGCACACAGCCTATTTGTAAGGCTTTATCAAATTTAGTTCATTTTTTTAATTTTAGATTACTTTTTGTTTATTTTTTTATATGCTTTAATTATTTCAAAAAAATAAAAAAGTCATTCTAATTTTTGATATTTTAGTATGTCTAAACTTTTACCCATTTATGATCAAATGGTATTTGCTTTGAGTTTATGAGTTTAATCTATTCAGCTGTAAGTTGCCAATATGTGAATTTATTTTCAAGACATGCTAATTATTATTAATATAGATGAATTTTTACCATTGTATATTTAAGTATTTGAAGCAAAAATTTCCCTAACAACTTAAGCCATTTATGGTAGCACCCCATATTTAGGTTTTTATTATTAAAAATATTGATATCAAGATTTTTTTCATGCTTATCGTTATCTGACTTCGTTTTTCTTTTTCTTTTTTTGTAATTCATGCTTGGGGCTTCTTGTTGGGAATGCTGGTTGCCTCACCTAGATCTTAGTAACAAACTCTTGGCTCATCACATACCATTTGCTAAATCATTGTAATTGATGCAAAGTATTAAACACTATAGTATATTATCTAATTCTTTATTCTAATGGGCAAGTATACTCATGAAGAAATCATGGAATTAATTCATATCTCAATACCTCAACACTCTTTAGCTCCATAGTCCCCTCCATAACCTCTATTAATAACTCGTGATTCACTTCAGATGGTTCAATGCAGTCCTCAATCTTCTGTTGGTACAAGCCTTCCAATTTTGGGATGTATGTTCGCAATGAAATTCTAATGCAGTTTTCAGTGAATGCAATGACTTTTAGACATGTCATCAAATCCTCAATCTGTTCTGTGGAATCAAACCTAAAACAATTGACAGAACAAACATATACCAGGCATAAGCGCAAGACAAAACACAAATGAGTAAAATGTAAATCACAGTGGCTGAATTACCATCTGTACATATGATCAAGATCCTGCAAAGACTTCAAATCTGTTTTCTTCCTTTCAATCTGATCTTCAAGTTCCAAAAGCTACAAGGTAAATGGAAATTTTCTTTATACAATATGAAGGATCACAAGGTCAATAGCTTAAATTAAATGCATTTGTAAGTACAAAGCATTATAATTAGTGAATATAATATAGGATAAGCATATGCTCCATTATTTATAGTGTATGAACACAAACACTTTGACTGTATTGCATACACAAAGATTAACAAAAGATACACCAAATTGAAATGGCATTACACATCATATAGAAACCATGAAGTTTGAAATTCTTGTAAATTGGATCGCATACTCTCAACTAAAAGAGACAAATCTAAATCAATAAAATTCCTAGAAAGCAAGCTGTATAAAAAAATTATATAACAAGGAAAACCTCCAACTTGTTGTCTACATGCTTATTCATCAAATTTGATCGATCTTCTCCACATGTAGGGCAAGGAACAGGTGCACCTGCTTTAGCATTCTTCGGACCCTACCAAATGGCAAAAATATTTATAAGTTAGTCAATTTATTGAATGCGCCCAAAGTGATGCAACCCAAGTACACAAGAAGCATATTAGAGAAAGCACCCACTTAGCAGGAAGATGAGAAACAAACAGTCATAAATTCTAAAAAACTAGAATAACAAGAGTAGAATAACAAAAATTCATAAATTCTTTTTCTGTTTATAAGGAAACGATTTTATTAAATAATGATAAGCATAGCCCAAGTACACAAGAAGATATACAAAGGTACACTCTATCTATGTGGAATCTATACAGACAAGGAAGTCATGCAAATTGAGGCCATGAAAGTCTATAGCTATGGCCCATGTACATAAAGTTCTAATAAAAAAAGCTCTTAATTCCTCTATTGAGCACTCCTTGTCTTCAAACGTCAGTCATTGTGCTTCTGCCACAGACACCATAGAATACAGATAAGGACCATTATCCACAAAACTTTGATTTGTTGAATGCCTCTTAAATCTATCCAGTTGGCCCAAAGTGCGTCCACCATAGTGGGCATGACTCAAGCTAAGTCTAACCTACTGAACATTTCATTCCATAATACTCTAGCCGTCTCGTAGTTTAGTAAGAGATGATCCACTGTCTCACCGGATTTCTTATGCACGCAGCACCAATCCACTATGATCACCCTGGGTTTCCTCAAGTTATCTGTTGTTAGGATCTTACCCAAGGAAGCTGTCCACATGAAAAATGCCACTTTGAGAGGCACCTTATGCTGCCAAATCCTCCTCCATGTAAACTGATTATTCAACGAGTGTTAAGAGACTTATAGAAAGAGCGAACCGAGAATGTACATTTGCCTGCGGGTATCCACCACAACATATCAGATGGTTGCTCGGTTTTGTGGAATATAATAGACTATAAAAGTCTTCAAAGCTGCCCACTTCCCAATCTTGAGCTGCCCTACTGAAATTAATGTTCCATTGAACTTGCTCCCCCGATATCACCATGAGATCAGCAACTGAAACTTCTTTTTCACATGCAACCGGGAAAAAAGAAGGGAATAGGTCCTTTAGAGCACCATTTCCACACCATTAGTCGCTCTAAAATTTAATCCTAGAGCCCTCACCCAGAACAAATCTTGTGTTTCGAGTAAAAATCCCCCAACCTCGTCTAATATGCTTCAGACTCCCACTCTGTAAGCCTCACTCACCTCTCTAGTACACCAACCCCTCCCCCCCCCCAAGCCTCCATATTTGCACTCAATCACCACCTTCCATAGAGTGTCCAATTCCATATTATATCGCCATAACCATTTTCCAAGTAACGCTCAATTAAAAATTCGTAGATTTCTAATACCCAACCTACCAAAGGAGATTGGAGTCATAAATTCTAAAGAGGTAGAAATAGAGGCTCATAATATTCTAGAGCCATGTTGCAGAAAACCAACATATGATCAGTAGTTTCCCCGCTCTTCTTACACAAATAACACCAATTCATCATTATTGAGGCTTTCTAAAATCATCCAAAGTTAAAATATTCTTTACTACAACCGCCCATACAAAAATTGGCACCCACAAAGGAGCCTTGTTCAGTCGTATAAAGCTTCTAAGATGCTCATGTGATACCCCATATGATAAGGATAAGGATAAGGGTAGGAGGTAAATGAGATCTCATATTACTTGAAAAGGAGAAGTCCTTGCTCTCTATAAGATTCCAATGGGGCTCCAATTAAAATCATTGACTAGTCTTTTTGGAGTATAGACCATGTGATTTGGGTCTTCCATTGGGGCGTTATAAATGATATCAGAGTTTATCCCAACCATTGGAACTTAAGTCGTGCCACCTACAACGGACAGGCCCGACGAGAAAATCAAGAATTTTGAGTGGGGGGGATTCATGGCTTTGTTAACTACAACTGAAGCAGGACATTGACAAAAAAGGAAAGGGGACTCAAAGAAAATACAGGAGCTTAAAAGACTGACATGGTCAATGAATTTGGAGGGTAGTTCCAATAAGGGTAGGATAAAAGGGAAAGGGCTGGCTGTTCCCCAATGAAACCCAAGATTGTGTCTTAGAATGTTCATGGACTTAACGAGGCAAATAAGCGTCTTCGGATTCGGCACTTGCTTTGTGAGTGGAAAGCGGACATTGTGTGCTTACAAGAGACGAAGCTGAAGATGATTAATAGGAAGATTGTGAGAAGTTTATGGAGCGGTAATCATGTGGATTGGGTATACATGGCCTCTTCAGGGGCCTCGAGAGGAGTTGTGGTGATGTGGGATAGGCGGGTAGTGGAGAAAATGGAGGACTATATAGGAAGATATATGGTAGCGTGCTCTTCAAATGTGTGTCTGATAATTTCTTGTGGGCTTTTGCTGGTGTTCATGGACCAAACTTAGACGCCAACAAAAGATTATTGTGGGATGAATTAGCAGGGGTACATAATTGGTGGGACCTTCCTTGGTGTATTGGGGGTGATTTCAATGTTGTTAGATTCCAAAGTGAAAATTTTGGAAGTAAAGGAGTGAGGCTCGCAAGCTTGGAGTTCTCGGAGTGTATCTTTGACTTGAACTTGGTGGATCTTCCACTTGTAGGGGGTGCAGCCACATGGTCAAATAATTAGACTTGGTCTCGATTGGATCGTTTCTTAATTTCACCAGAATGGAAAAGCCATTTTCCGAACGTATGGCAAAAGCATTTGGTACTCCTAGCTTCGAACCATTGGCCTATTTTGCTGGATTATGGAGGCTTTCATAGTGGTAGATGGTACTTTAAGTTCGAGAATATGTGGTTGAAATCAGAAGGTTTTGTGGAGAGGGTCAAAAAGTGGTGGATTTCATACCAGTTCGATAGTACACCCAACTTCATTTTTGCGAACAAGTTGAAAGCTTTAAAAAGAGACTTGAAGGAGTGGAATATACAGTCTTTCGGAAATGTAGGGGAAAACAAGAATATCAAGTGGATGGAAATCCAGAAATTAGAAAGACATCAAGAGGGGCAGCCGCTTACTGAGGAAGAGCAAGTGCAAAAATCTGTGCTGGTCGCAGATCTGGAGAGGATACTTTTACAAGAAGAAATGTCATGGCACCAAAAGTCAATAGCACTATGGTTAAGGGGAGGGGATCAAAGTACGAAATCTTTTCATAGAATTGCAAATTCTCATAGAAGAAATAATAACATTGAGGTGTTCAAAATTGAGGGGGTGGAGTGCAGAGATGAGGAGGTTATTCAAAATCATGTTGTTGATTTCTTTGAGAAGCTTCATACTGAGCAGGTGGGGTGGAGGCCTACTCTAGATGGACTAGTTTTTGATACTATAGGGCCAGGGGAAGTAGCTAGGATGGAAAAGGCTTTTGAGGAGGAAGAGGTGTATAATGTAGTAAGGAAAATGGTAAAAGCTACGGCTCCCGGACCTGATGGCTTCTCTATAGGCTTCTTTCAAAAATGTTGGGAGGTGATTAAGGAAGATCTTTTGAAGGTGTTTCAGGAGTTGTTCTCGGTTGAGAAATTTGAGAAAAGTCTTAACACTACTTTCCTTGCATTAATTCCCAAAAAGGTGAAGGCTATTGAGATCACGGATTTTCGGCCTATTAGTTTAGTGAATGGAGTTTACAATATTATTTCAAAAGTGCTTGCTAATCGACTAAGTAGGAAGATTGTCACTAAGCCTCAAAATGCATTTGTTAAGGGTAGACAGATTCTCAATGCGGTTCTCATTGCTAATGAATGTCTGGACAGTAGACTGAAGGCTGGCAACTCAGGGATTATGTGAAAGTTAGATATGGAGAAGGCATATGATCATGTTAATTGGGATTTCCTCATATATCTACTAGGTAGGTGTGATTTTGGAGAAAGGTGGAAGACTTGAATCAATTGGTGTATATCCACGACAAGGTTCTCTATGTTGATCAATGGCAACCTAGAGGGTTTCTTTCCGAGTTCCAATGGTTTGAGACAAGAGGATCCGTTATCTCCTTTACTTTTTATTATTGTTATGGAGGCACAAAGCAGGATGATCTCGGCTTTGATGGATAATGGGTTTGTAAGTGGTTTCCAGATTGGATCTCCGAGCAGGGGTATTACTACTATTTCTCATATGTTGTTTGCAGATGATACGCTTATTATGTGCGAGGCTGATCGAGAATAGTTGCATGTTGTGGAGGCGTTGCTTCTATGTTTTGAAGCAGTGTCTAGTTTAAAAGTGAATTACGATAAATCCAAGTTGGTGCCGATTGGGGGGGTTCAAAACATACGGGAGTTGGCTAGAACTTTGGGTTGCAAGATAGGTTCTTTTCCTATGACGTACCTAGGACTTCCGTTGGGGATAGTATCGAGGGCGAACTCGATTTGGGATACGGTGATTGAAAAAAATAAAGGAGATTGGCAGGTTGGAAGAGAATATACTTGTCGAAAGGGGGTCGGATTACTTTGATCAAGAGTACACTTTCTAATCTACCCACTTATTTCTTATCTTTATTTCCTATACCGATAAGTGTGGCAGGTCGACTTGAGAAGTTACAGCAGGATTTTCTGTGGGGCAACTTAGGGGAGGAGTTTAAGTTCCATTTAGTCAAGTAGGAGATGGTGTGTCGTCCTATCTCTAGGGATGGGTTGGGTATTAGAAATTTGAGGTTGTTTAATCGGGCGTTACTTGGCAAATGGCTGTGGAGATATAATAAGGAATCAGAAGCCTTATGGAAAATTGTGATCGAAAACAAATATGGTGATTTAGGGGGGGTTGGTGTACTAGAGAAGTTAGAGGGGCTTATGGAGTGGGGCTATGGAAGCATATAAGAAGAGGGTGGGAGGTCTTCCATCATTATACTAAGTTCCAATTGGGTACAGGTTTGAGGATTAGATTTTGGAAGGATGCTTGGTGTGGTAACAATACTCTACAAGATTTGCTTCCTTTACTGTTCCAAATTGCAAGTGCCAAAGATGCTACAGTGACTGAGGTCATGGGAATCTTGGGAGGGCGTATTCACTGGAATATCAATTTTTACCGGGCGGCACAAGATTGAGAGATGGGGAGTTTCATAGATTTTTATAGTCTCTTATTCCTTTCGTCCGAACATCCAGCATGAAGATTGTTTGTGGTGGATTCCTGCGGGGAGAGGGGTATTCATTGTTCGGTCCTTTTATAAAGCCCTCACACAAGAACCCGATATACAATTTCCTTGGAGAAGGCTTAGGCAGTATAAGGCACCCCCCAAAGCTTCATTTTTTGTGTGGACAGTCTCGTTAGGCAAGATTCTTACCACGGATAATCTAAGAAAGAGTAGGGTAATCATTGCAAATTGGTGTTGCATGTGTAAAAGAAGGGTGAGTCGGTGAATCATCTTCTTTTACATTGTGAGGTAGCCAGGACTCTCTGGAATGAGGTATTCAAAAGAACGGACTTAGTGTGGGTTATGCCGTAACAGTGGTGGAAACATTGGCGTGCTAGACTTATATTCGAGGCATGCAACAGATCAAAGCGGTTTGGAAGATGATCCCTATTTGTATTATATCGTGCTTTTGGCAGGAGCGCAACGAGCGAACGTTTGACGACAAAGAAAGAACGATGGCAGAGCTAAAAGTTTTCTTTTTTATAACTCTTTGTACTTGGGCCATTGCTGTGGATTTTAATGGCATGGACCTTCATGATTTCTTAGTTTCTAATGCGCCTACTTATATAGGGCATATGACTTTGTAATTGGCAGCTTTTGCCCATTCTTTGATCAATATTACTTGTTTACTTATCAAAAGAAAAGATTGTGATACCCCATATGATAAGGATAAGGATAGGTGGTGAATGAGATCTCATATTGCTTGAGAATGAGAAATTCTTGCTCATTATAAGGTTCCAATGGAGCTCCAATTATATCATTGACTAGTCCTTTTGGAGTATAGGTCATGCAGTTTAGATTTTCCATTGGGGCATTATAGCTCATAATTTAGATAGCAGAGCTTAATACAAGTATTATAGGCTGGCTAGAGTTTAACATTTGTGGCATGTCCATTGATATTGATTCATCACATTGTCAATGTTATTACTAGAAGGGGGATATTTAGCAATCCCACAAAAAATCCAATGACATTGCTCCAGCAAATATATGCCTATCGACAAAAACAAATAATCATATTGGCTTAACCAATTTTTCAACATGGATATATTCCCCAGAAATTTATGATAATAATCATATACAATGACATTGGTAAGTGTTAGTTGAAGAAGTTTGGCCCACTATTTGAAATCAGCATCGGTGAGCACTTTCTTTTCTACTTTTTTTTTTATAGTTAATATCAGTAAAGACTTTCTTGATAAGATAAAATGCAGTTTATAAAAGGAGCAGAAGCTATGCGTCTGTGATCATTAACAATTTTAAGAATGCCCAAAAAATTCAACTCAAATCAGCTTAACAAAGCCTTAACCCCAAACAATGTTGGTTGGTTCTTGTTCAAATGTCACTTATCCAGGAACATACCTTATGTTAACAGCATGGACCAAGCATGACTGTTTCTTACCACCAAAAATGTCTAAATTAAAATTTTTAAAAAATTTCTTATAATAAAGTACTGACCTGTGAGGAGATAAAATCTAAAGCGCATTCCAATCTTTGAAGATCTGTCTCCAATTGACTAGAATCTGAAACCAGAAGAAAACAAATTTAATCAGGATACAGGGTGGTGTACCCCACCTGTGTGTAAAAGAGTGTATTCTGCTCTTACTTTCCAAATTGGTTCTAGCAAGACCATCAATCTCATTGGAGATCTTGGCACTTTCGGCCTCCACCATGTTAAGTTCCTCCTTCAGACGCTCCAAGTATGCATCTATATACAAAAAAAAATCAACTTCTTTGACTTTGTCCACTGGGATCCACCACAGGTTGTATTTGAGAGGCATATATGTATATATGAAGCGAGATTCTATATCTTTTTTCCTATTTTTATAGAGACATCAACCAAGCCAATCACTCAATCTGATTCAACTGCTCTTTAAGCTTGCAATCTTGGATTAACCTAAATCATTCACTTTTGTGGGCTGAAGTAAAACCTTATAAAACATAGTATCTGCATCCTCTTTATTCCGGACATATCAACCTAACGAATTCCACATATTAGTTTTTTTTTTAATTAGTGAATGATAAAGATAATTAAACGTCAAATACCACTAGGCAATAACTTTAAAAAAAGAAGATAAAAACATATAAACTACTAAAACCATTCTTTCTTTAAAAGTCTTTACATTGCGCAGTATCTCTTATACTTAAACATTGTATAGAAAGACTTACCCAAATCTGCAACGTCTAAGGAACCAACGGCTGAGCACTCTGACACAATTTGCTTCACTCTGCTCTGAAGAATATCCGTCATTTTCAAAAAAAAGAAAAATCAACAACTCAAGTATTTTCTTTTTTGCTAAGGAACGGACGAAACTGTACGAGTACTTTCGGCAGTACCTCGAGATGGAGAGCACAATCTTTGAGTAATTCTTCTGAATCTGAAGGGGTTAGTTCCGTAGCATCTTCCCCGCCACTACTGAGGCGAAGGTCTGCGAGCTCTCTTATTCGACTAAAAAGCAAAGCAAATATAGATAAATCTTTGAAAATGCAGAGAAATTAATACGAAATACGGAGAGAGAGAGAGAGAGAGAGAGGGAAGGACCTGCGGATGGTGAGGAGGTCGAGGGTTTCTTCTGAAGAGGGAATTGTTTCCATTTTGCTCACTCCCGCCCTAAGCTGCGTACATGCATTCGCAGCGTTTTGTTTCGAGAAGACGGATTTCAAATTGGAATCCCCGGGGGGCGGGGCGGGGGGAATCTCGATGTGGCCAAAGCCCATGGGCTCGAGCCCTTATGAAGACTCGACTTCCCACGGCCCAGACTGATGCTGCTTTATATATTCACATGGCATGTACCGTCGACTCCTAACAGTCATTAAATTAATTTTAGAAAAACTCTAAACACAGACGAATGGAGAGAAAGCACCGCGGACGATGTCTTACATGGAGTCAAAACATACCGTTTGGATTAAATAAAATAGTGAGTTTCGAGCTGAATACGAATGTAGGCATATAAACCCCTCCTTCAACAATTTAAACGGTGCGTTTCTAATTCTTTTCTTTTCTTCCCATTATAGCACAGTGCGTTTTGATGCGTTTGGATTAAAGCATCAACTGAGAGAGACGCCCCTTCTCCTTCCCATTATAGAACGAAACCCTAACCCTAACGCGACCTACTAGTGTTTGTGTCTTAGGATTTCACTTTCAATTCGATTTGGTCCTAGGTAACTCACTACTTCAATTAGTCCATGTTTCGAATATTTTTTTCTTTGTTTCAGTCCATTTTTGAACATATGTATTCTTCTCCATCTATAGTTAAATGTAGATTGGTTGTGATGTCTTAGAACTGTTTTCTAGCTTTTCCCCATTGTTATTAGTGACTCGTTACAAGGTATTCTAATTTATTTATATTTATTGTGCATTGGTTGACTGAAAAGACATAAATCAAACAAAATTATGAGAAGTCATTTTTATCCTTTACGATGTTCGTAGGTTTGGTTTGGTTTTGCAAGAAAATGAGAACCCAAGTCAGCTAAGACTCTATAGATGTAGGGTTTTGTTAGTTGTATCCCAAATAACTTAAATTTCACAATGTCTTACTTAAACCTTTTGTCTAGTTATTAACTTTCATTAGCAATGTATGGAGCATTAGAGATTTCCCTTTTGGAATCATTTCACCTTAATATTGTCCTATAGGTTTTCATAAGAATTGGGAGACTATTTTGAAATACAAAGGATGTAGTTTCTTGTCAGTATTCATCATCTTGGTATGAAGGGCCTCCTTATTTTTTGAAGCTTGTCCATAAGGCTTAGATCATCTCACAAAAATGTGTTAGAACTCAGATTTAAGAATGAACTGGGTTTTAAGCTTCTTTTTGTTTATTTATTGTTTGTAGCTCTTGCAAATGATTGCAAGCTGAAATTTAAATGTGGTGTGGGATGTTGGTGATGAAGAGCATCTCAGATTTCCATGGGTGTTAGGACTCAAATTTGAGAATGAAGTTTGGGTTTTACCGTTGTGACTTACATTTGAGATGCAGTTTATGTGTTGAGTTCTCTCCAAATTGTTCCCCTTTCCTTCTAATTTGAAATTAATAATTTGAGATCTCTTCAAATTGAAATTAATTTGAAACCCAACTCAAACAGTATCAAAGTGGGGTGGGGTGGGGGTAAGATCATCACTCAAATGTGGTATTCTGAATTTTTAAGCTTTTGGAGTGGAGTAGCCGCTTGAGGAGACTTCAATACCCTCAAAATCTATGTTACTGATCTTTGAAAAATCATTGCAGCCTGGGGTGGAAGAGTTTGAAGGCAAACTTCTCGATGCTACTTTATTTGTTTGCCATATCTTCGCTAGGTGTTTATGGAATTATTATAGCTTCTTCTTGATTGCTGTTGGAGTACTATACAAGCTACCGCTTCTTGAAACGCTTTCTTCTTTATTTTCTGGTTGGCCTTGTTCTTGTTCTTCCAGATGGAGATGGAGCCATTTGAAACATATAAGAATGATAAAAACTTAACTCTCTCTCTTTGCCAAATTTAGTAGTACTTGAAGAGTAGTGAAGTAGTACAAATCACAGTCTCAATCTGGCAAGAGTGATTAAGCTGTTTGAACCTTTTACCAAAGGTTAGATCAAAAGGGCATGTCTCCAAAACACAAACTAACACCAAAAAAATCCTATTTGTCGTAGTACTTTAGTTGGGTTTCAAATTAGCACCTCAAGTGTTCAACCTTGATTAATAATTTTATTGTATTGATTACATAGCCTTTGTGAACATTTTGCATAACATTAATTTACGAGATTAATAAAAAAAAAAAAAAACTAGAGAAGTCAAGAAAAAGAAATATTTCAAATCACCACCGACACTCATCTCAAACCACCAACACACAACTTCCAAAACCACCAAACACAAATTGTCAATCCCAAACCACCAACACACATCTCAAGCCACCATAACACACGACATTTAAGACCACCATCAACATACAACACCCAAAACCACCAAACACAAATTCTCAATCATAAACCACCAACACAAATCTCAAACCACCACCAACACACAACATACTCCAATATCCTCAACTTAAACTCTTGCTACAAAAAGCCATATGGCTGCATTCCATCTATCGTCTCTGGTTGTGTTCCATTCATCCTTAGTTGCATTTGTGAATGTAATAATAGAAAAAGTAAAATTTGCAACATAAAAACATACAAATACAATAAAACTTAAATGTGATAATTGTACACTTTCTTGTATGCCCATCACTAATATTTGTACACTAAATTGTGTCGCAATTACTATTTGTTGTACACTTTCTTTCGTTGCCCATCACGAAATTTTGTTCATTTTCTTGCATCCCATCATGGATAAGCCTAATCGGTTTCAATTGCTTTCTAATAGTTCGGTGTCCAATCCACACGGCTGACAATCCAAAAAAACAAATTAGTTCACAAATAAGTAGAAATATAATATATTATCAAATACTCAAATAGAGTATATTATCAAATACTCTCAGCAATCTGCTTTTTTTCTTTATTATTGTTCTTTTTAGTAGCCTTAGTTTTGATTTTCTTCACTTGTTCCTCCATTGTCGACATCCTCCTCTTAGACATAGGTCTTCTATTGCCTCTGAAAATATGAAAACTTAGTACTTTTTAGAACTTCCTTCCGTGGTTGCATTCATAGTACTTACTCCAACATTGGAAACTATGGGGTTGGGCTTCAAGGTGAGGTATACATCATTCATCGCATACAACTTCTCAACCATATCTTCAGTATATCCATCGTACGACGTTGCATTTGTTATTACCTCATAACAAATTTTCAATAGACTTTTATATCTAACAATTTCAGGTCTCTGATTAGCAACATCATAATTGCTCGAAATAATAGTATACTTAAGTTTTATGTCCTTCCTCCACTAGTCCCATATGTACTTTTCTAGTAACCCACCAACTTTTCTAGTTGAAAAGATGGCAAAAATATGTCTACACATTATCTCTCGTATCTCAATTAATCCGCATACACACTTCGCCTCACACTCAGCCTTTAATAACTTGGCCTCATTAAAGTATACAGTATAGGTAATCTCTTTAATGAAATCTTCAACCGTAAGTTCATCATCGACAGAATAAGTTGCGATTATTCCATCTTGTTTCTGAAAATGACAATGACAATATATCATATCATTATCTCTTGTTAAAACTCCCTAAATTTGATATTTGTGTACACATCTTGAAAGTTCTTCTCAAGTGTCAAATGTGATATACAAGGAATGGTGAAGTTAAATGAATGGAAGTCTACTTGGTTTTCATTCTCAATTTTTTCTTCAATGCATTATCGAACTGATTAACAAATTCTTTGAGGTTTGTCCTAACATGCATATAGCCATCAAAGAAATCATCCATACTCTCATTACACTGAGTTGTACTCATTCCAGTCCAAAACGAATTCTTCAAATATACCAGCAACCAAAACTCTCGTTCCGCATATAAGTTTTGCAACCATGTATTTTCATGCAAGTTAAACATTGAAATGTGGACGTTCTAAGAGTTCCAAAACTCCTCGATAGTAAGGGAGTTATAGATAGAATATGATAACTTATCTTTCAGGCCATTTTTGTATTGACTATGGAGCATCAAAGTTCTCAAGGACCTTTCACAGTATGTGCCACAAGCAATATCTATAACACATGTTAGGGAACACAATGGCGATTGTATTTTTCATTATGTGATATTGATCTTAATAATAATATTCGGTACTTTTCTATCCATACATTCATGTCAAGTTTTAAATAACCTTACAAAAGATTCTTTATTCTCACTTGAAAGAAGGCTTGCGTTCAAAAGTATTGACTGTCCATAATGATTTACACCCACGAAAGGTGCAAATGACATTCCATATCTATTCATTAGGTATGTGGTATCGAATGTTACCACATCTCCAAAATAGTTGTATACCCCTCTAGTATGAGCGTCCTCCTAAAACACTTTTATCATCCTATCATCATCGTCCAAATCTATAAGGTCGAAAAATACATCATTCTTGCTCCTCAGTCTTCTAAAATATTCATGTAGCGCTTAAGCACCACCTTTACCAACGTATGTGTCGTGCCTTATCAATATAGTTACGACAATTTTTTTCTCAAAATAGTAAGTTCTCAAACCCACTCTCATCAGTTACAAGAACTTGGAAACTCTTATTCATTTGTATATCAGCATAATCATTAATATCCAGCACCCTCCTAATGGACTTATTAACTTCTCTATTGCATCTGAAGAATCTAGATCTTCTTGGACTTAACACATGATTGTGTGTGTTAAAGATCGATGTGAGTTGAGCTACAGTTGAAATGAGTTGAATTAAGATTTTTTGAGTTATGTGTGAATAGTATTGAGATATGTAAGTTGAAATGAGATGAGATTGTTTTTAAAAATATGTGTATTTGTTTATAGAGATGAAATGAGAATTTTTTTATTTGACTTTTTTTTGTAGTACTTCAGTGGAACCCACTCAGTAACTTTATGCACATGAACAAGATCCTTTGGACAAACCCCATGGATGGAAGTCATTCCCTTGACAATTTTGCCCCCTCCCGAATACTTTCGATAATTTGACAAGAAAAATTTTATTTCTTTGTGTTCTTTATATACTCTGTGTTATGTTTCTTTTCTCCCCAATGGAGATAGAACTAAATCAATTAGGTGTGCAAGTTCCAATAATTATTTCAATATTTGCTATTAATTGATATCAAATATGAAATAAAAAAAATAAAAAAAATTACATGACATTATTAAACAACAATAGATTAATAAAATAAGTTTTATATTTTAAAATAATTGGGTAATATGTTGGGTAATATATTGAATGAATTAAAATATCTATTTATAATAATGCATACGTACGAAAACTACTACTTTTCAAGGTTATTAATTAATTATATAATAACATCACACCACTAAAGTACGTACACAAAATGACACATACACCACTACTTTTAATTAGATGTTCAATGACCACTCTTATTTTCTCACATAGGTATGACAATCTCATCTCTTGTTACCACCATAACTTTTGCTGCTCAATAATAGGGAGTTGAACCCTACTCCAATATCGAAATAACCAGTCATCTGAAGTCACCATTCTAATGACATTATGTAGCACATAGCATGCTGTCACGATAAGTCCTTGCAGCCCAATAGAATAATGAGGCATTAAGCTTAAAATTTTAAACCCTTTTTTAAGAATCCCAAAAGTGTGTTCTATGATATTATGAAGCGAAGAGTGATAATAATTAAAATAGTCTTTGTACCCTCGAAATTGACGCTAATTATGGCGCTCATTTTTGTGGTAGCGTTCTTAGGGATACGGAGACAAAATCCTCCTAGTGCATGAGAAAGCAGAATTGGCTAAATAATATTTACTTGAAAACATAGATTCGTACAGTTACATTAAGATGACTTGAAAGAGAAAACTTATGACAAAAAATCATACATTCTTTCATTAAATAAAATAAGAAGTATACCTTCAGACAACCATGGAAATTGGGCGGATCCCTAACTCACCGCATGGAGACAGACATGAACATCATGTACAGTTTTCTCTCATTTGGTGTATACAAATGTGAACTTCATATTGAAGTCACATATACCCAATACATTTTGGCCAACTCAAAAATAAATCATATGTGTAAAAAATTACATTCAATATATTTAATTATTGTTTCAAATCTAGTAGTTTGAAAAATAATTTTTTGTTGTAAATAACTGAGAATTCCTTATCCCAAATCATGAAATATTTTAGTTGTTCCTTGCAATTTATGGATACACCTCCTCTATGAAATTTGCCCTGATAATATGTCTCCCAAGCTCACATAAGGTCTTCATCACTCTTCTTACATATTTATTAATTGTTTGGGTTTAATGTTAAAATTGGTCACCAACAATTTGTTGGGCCTGTGTGTGGCCCACAATTATGTAAAACATCAAGACAAATTCCTCCACAGTAACCGATTGTCTAGAATCTCACAAAAAGTGATTTTCACATAACAACGAGCATAACACACGAAATGTTGATACCTCAATCCGAAACATATCTTTACAATTATCCGAATGTCCATTCAAAATTTCTATAATATATTCATCTCCTTGAATGCCTATGCTGTGTTGTGGTATTCGGCGATGCCATCCTGGATGACATAATATAATCCTAGTAACAACAATTAGCTCAAGCACTTCGTACTCATCACCACTAGAACTTCCTTCATCATCATTACTTACAATTTTTTCACCCTCTACTAACCAATTAGGTTCATTATCTACTATCTCTTACACGCT
Organism: Pterocarya stenoptera; assembly: GCA_003123785.1. Lineage (NCBI taxonomy): Eukaryota > Viridiplantae > Streptophyta > Magnoliopsida > Fagales > Juglandaceae > Pterocarya > Pterocarya stenoptera. The sequence continues at coordinate 114,142 of QEOT01124188.1, read as the reverse complement.
CAATAAAACAGTTGTAAAAATTGTTACAATGTTAGAGCTCACAATTTACAAAATAATATATGGATGGGTAGGAATATGAACGAAGCTTGAACAGCTTGAATGCGAGGTTAACTTCATTTTTTAGGTAGTTTCAAAAATAAAATAAATAGTATAAAGTATTCATAACATCATTATATAAGGAAATAAGTAGACTATCATTTAGAAATAAGTAGACATCTCCTACAGCAAGAACACTATGAAAATCAACACAAAAAATTGGCATAAATTAAATTTGATTGAGAAAACACTCTCCATTAGTGGAAGAAATGTAGCATCAACTGAAGATGGAACACAATTTTAGAGCAAACGTAGAAAATATAATTTTAGTTTAAATTATTTTTTTAGTTGCAGTAATAGAGATTTCAGACCTGATGGCTTCTCACAAAATGTTAAAACTATCCCTTCCTCCACCATCATATCCTCTAGAGCTGCCACATCCTCCACTAAAAAGGGATGCAAAGCAAGAGATGATGTTAGAGCCTAAAAATGCATATAATTTTATGTTAAGCAAAAAATCGTAAAAAAAGGATCGTGTCTAAAGCCTTCATTCCCAAAAAATGGTGCAATTTCCTTATCGTTTGTGCATTGAACCAGCTACCCAAATTATTTATGCAATGCTTTGTGTGATATCTTCTAGTCAAACAGACAAGTAACCCCTTATTCAAACGTAATCAATAAAATTAGCCCAATTGTGCGTGTATTTTCAAGCGATCGATATTTATATATAGGGTTAACTTCACAATGACAACATAATAGATTGATCAATGAAATTGTTTGGGTCCTCACATGCTACCAATAACTATAGTTAGTATAAATCACTAGCAATTATTTATGATTGGTAGAAGTTAGTAGCAATTATTTATGGTGAGTTAAGCTATGGATGTTGGAAGTGAAGATGAGGTGTATATATTATTTATGGTTGTTCTAATTGTGATGCCCCTAAATTTTACTTGGGATCGGACGAACATTTGAAACGTCGAGACATGCAACACAAGATTACCTGCCTCCGTTCATGACATAAAAGATGCAATGTTTATAACATGCATCCATTATGTAATATTTGCAGCGAATAATTTTTTTTCTTTAGCAATATTATGCACCAAACTGAAATATCTCAAATACTTAAAATATACTTTATACATAATTACATACTAAAAAATTGAGATCACAACACTAGTCCAAAATAACTGCAATAAAAGAGTATTAGAGATTGAACTCCACAAATACAAGTAATAATCTGAAGTAACTATTGTACTATCATCTACGTTGCATCGTCACTTAGTCGACCGTTTCCAATTAGTTGATTCTCGATTCTCCTTCAGATCCTGTAACAAGATATACCATTCGGGGGGAATAGTAGTTGAAACTACCATAGTGAGATTTGATTACAAATCTCAACAAGTTAACAAAAAACATTCACACAAGTTAATGATACATGCTTGGCAGTAAAATTATGAATGCATAATCAAAATCATGAGTAATCATAGCATAACTTGACATATAATATAACATAACTAACATAACTTAAACTAAAGCGTGAACTGAACTTAACTTGCTTAAACTAAACTAGACTTAAACTGAGACTTGGTTTGACAATAATTTGATTTGAAACTTGACTTAAAATGAATTTAAAATGACTTCTTTACTTAATTTGAACTTGAACTTGAACTTGAATTTTGAAACTTAACTTAACATGAATTTGAACTTGAAATGAAATTTAATTTTGTATGAACTTGAACTGACTTCTTTACTTAACATGAACTTGGACTTAAATTCTGATAATCAAAATGATTCCGCAAGTCGTTTTGTCAGGGATAGTGAACAATTATAATGATTCCGCCTAACATATTTCGTCAGAGATACTCAGACAATCAGAATAATTTCGCCATGAGTATATGCATAACTAAACTTGAACTAAATTCTGATAATTAAAATGATTTCGCCAGAAGTACCTTGTGTGAATTACAAATGGAGATGCCTAGACAATCATAGTGATTACATTATGAGTATCCTAAACATAACTGGTTTGAACGTAACTCAAAAGATATGACTTACTTAATATAGAAACATTTCGTAACACAACATAACATGTAATAGACAACATACTTAACACGACATACTTGCAACAGTGAATACTGCATGACATGACATACATATAACAGATTGAATACTTAACATGACATACTTACAATGTATATCAATACGTGACAGAATATTTTATGTAACAGATGAATAATTTATGACAAAATAAATTATATTTAACAGATAAATATAAAATAACCTGGCAAGGCACACATGATAACATACATACATACATACACTGTAATTCCTTATTACTCATATACATAAACTGATAGTAAGTTAAAAGCTAACTTACCTCTGTCTTTGTTTCTAGACAAAACTCAAGTGCAATCATGATAAACTAAAAATAGTAATTTCTAAAAGCTAAGACTAATCACTAACAATTAGAAATATGAAAAAATATCAACTTAGAGTAAAATTATCATTTTACCCTCTATATGTGAGAAAATGACGATTTTACCCATAACTTAAGGATTTTACTTTTTAATTTCAAAAATCACCAAAATTTACATACCTCATATAACCTTTATCCTAAACTCAAATATCAATTCAGAACAATTTAACACTAAACATAATCATTAAAACTCTATAGGGCCAAAACTTACATAGGCTATTTTCCTTATTTTTGTTGTAATTTTTTCAAATTTCAAAACTCATGATTAAACCACAAATTTTCTCCTAATATACTCATAATATATTTTTAAGAATAATCATGTTTTGAATCATGAACAAAAGTCATCAAAATCACTAAAACCATACTTGAACTTTTCGATTTTTCTTCTGTATTCAAAATAGATTTTTGTTTCTAACTTGTTTTGATCAACCTCTTGATTTAAGACTTAAAAGATGTGATCTTCTAATCAAAATATCACATGGTTTAAAAAGTGTCATAAAACATATCTAAACTTTAAACTCAAGATCACATGATTAACAATCAACCAAAACATGAATTTAACCAAGAACATCATCACTTTGGCCTAACCGAATATCTCATTGTATAAAATTTCATATATTTAAAAATAACATTAAATATCTTCAAAAAAACATTCTAACATGTATATAAGAGGCTTAGTATACTCAAATAAAAATATTAAAGCCATTGAAATAAAATTAAACCATAAAAGATTTAAACTTTCTCAAAACAGAAACTGTTTTTCCTCTTACAGTTTCTAAGTTTCTAGATCTAAGAAACTCTATCACCAAAACTTTTAATCATGCAATAAATCCTCAATCAATAATTATATACACATGTTAACAGTACTCCATAAAAATTTCAGAGCAAGATCTATTCATTAACTTGATCAAAAACTTCAAAATATAACACACTCTGCAGTTTATCGCCCAGAATGACCTTTCTGAGGTTTAAATAATTTTTTACCAATCAAATAATTTTCAAATATAAAAAAGGTATCTACATAAACTAGACTAAAAAATGAACAACTTTCATAAAGAAACTTTGCGAGAAAACACTTATAAAAACTTTGAATCAGTGTGCAAAAGAGATAAGAAAATTTGTCCAAGAGTGTCTTTTGTGTTCTATCAAGAAAAAGTGTAAATGAGGGTTGTTTTTCGTGGGAAGTGGACTGGAGGTCCCATTATTGGTATATCATAACAATACAAGGCAGCAGAACTACTCAAAACAACGGAACTTGACATTGGTAGTGGAAGTAGAGTTTCATGGGTGTTGCTGCAATTTTACCACAAAAAATAATAAAAACAGAAATAACTCAAACAAATGTTCAAGTTATATATCGTTACAACACAATAAAACTCGAAAGCATCACCTAGTTGCTCCATAGATATAGGTAGGCAGTTGAAGGAGGTTCCATCACTAGTATGATGGAACTATACAAGGCAGCAGAACTACTCAAAGCAGCGAAACTTGACGAGAGAGCGGAAGTAGAGTTCCATGGGTGTTGCTGCAATTTCACTACCAAAAATAATAAAAACAAAAATAATTAAAACAAATATTCAAGCTCGTAAAATTAAAGCATATGAACTATATTACTATCTAACACATCACCTAGTTATTACATGGATATGGGTTGACACTTCGAGGAGGCACAAAAGGTGGTAACCAAGCATGAGGAGGCACTGAACCATAGTAATCATGCATGTAGTTTGAAAAGTCTGGATATGGTGGTTTCGATATGTCCTGACATATAGCACAATAATTTTAATCAACCCAAGTGGTCAGTGACTACACATAAAATAAACACATGACATTGTTGAAAGAATATTACAATACCTGGATTGATGGATTTGTAGCAGAAGGTGTTATGCGAGATGTATCGTCTTTCTCTTTCCCCATTTAGACAATTCCATATAAGACTACCTTAGTAAACAAATACACATTTGAATACTCAAAAATGAAAGGAAGTGATAACACACAACAAGAATAAAAATAGTGATTTGCAAAATTGTTAATGTAATTCCAGTTAATGTGAGCAAGCATTAGGCACACACTATCAAGTGCTTGGAGTACGTTAGTCACAAATTTATTTTTATAATAATGGACTCAATATGTTTTTAATTCTTGAGTATATCAAATCTCATCATCATGTTGGGTTTGGTCTAAACTAGAAACAATACAACCAACTTTTACACTTATTATCGATCTCCACCTATATTTTACAACACAATAAACGAAGCTCAACTACTAATAACAGATCTTGGGTTTGTGTAACTAAAGAAAAACCCATAATGATCTTGCCCTTATTTTTTTTCTATGCCTTTTTACCATTTGAATGGCATGTCGATGCATCATATTATCATTTAAAAGAGATGATACTTTATCTGACACAAAAAGGCCTCACCCTTTCACTTTCAAGAAAGATGTAGACCTAGGGCTTGCATTCAGATTCAAGAATGCAAAGTTTGAACATCTCTTTGGTTTCATACATGCAACCATTAGTATTTCAATACTTGATACAGACCCACAATGTTTTTTCTGTTCTAAACAAAATACCAAAGCTCACCAGCTTTTCTTTTCCTTTTTCATTTAAAATCTATAGTTTTAACCTCAAATTATAAATGAATTAGACATCGAACAAATATTTAAAAATGGGCTATAATCATTTGCAGAAGAACAAATATATCAAAAATCACAAAAAGTACCAGATGAGTCTTAAATCTCTACCCATGGTTCCCCACCCCTTCATTTGATGAATTTAACAACTCACACAGTCCCAAGGTTACAAAGTCAAAGAAAAGAACCAGTCTTATCTAGTTGGACGCCCAAATGTGAGAGAGACGGCGTTGTGGGCGTGGGCTGTTGCAACTTCAATGATGACAGAGACAAACCAATCTGAGACAGAGATTAACCAATCAAGAGAGATGACCAACCAATGAAACCATTCTGAGAGAGACGAAAGAGCGGGAGAGATCACTCGAAACAAAACCACTGGTCCCTTTCTTCTTCGGGCGTCCATCCTCTTCTTCTTCTCTTTTTCTTTTTTATAATAATCAAGGCTAACCACGTGAGCATCGTGCGCATACATGCACAATTTTACCTGTACGTAGCAGTTATGTTAATTTTATGGAAAATTCTGCTCGTAAGCATCCTGCGCACCCATAGGTGTACCCATCCAACGTGGAAGTCAAAAAGTCAGCGCCAAAATGGTTCCAGCGGAATTTCTAACTTTTGAATTCATTTGGTAAAACGGTGCGTTTAGCAAGATAGTAAAAAGAAAACTCTATCCCTTCTCCTTCCCCTTGTATGCAGCTTCATATATTTTTCACTAAATTTCTCTTCTCCTTCATCCATTCCCACGCTCTTTACCTTCTCCTTTGTCTATTCCGCACCCTTCTCCCAAATCTCATTCAGAAAAATTCAAGCTTATTATCTACGGAATAAAATGCAGAAACTTGATAACAATTGAAAAAAAGCAGAGAAGGGAAAAACATGTTACCTCCTCCACCAGGTAGAATCCAAAAACCCCAAAAAAAAAAAAAAACACAAGAAAACTGTTAGAGGCAGACATATAGCAACACAGTGGCCATTTTGGCAGGAATATTAGCTGGGTCCGTGTTAGAAAAGCATATCTTCTACCAATATTGATACTTTAGAGTTGCAGAATGATGTGGACCTAATGTAATGGAGTGAAGAAGAAAAGGGACCCCACGAGACTCACAGAGAAACTTTTTCAGGAATGTGGTCAAGGAAGCAGCCTTTCAGATTTTTCTATTGTTCTTTGGTCTTGCCGATCGACCCAAAACAATAGAAAAATTTAAGCTACGATTATTTATTTTGTAAGAAAATTGCTGAACTTGAATGAGATTTAGGGATTTCTGGACAATCACCAATCCAAGCAATCCCACTAGTACTTTGCAGTAGATAGAGATGAAAATCTATAGCAAATGAAGATGGAGATTTTGTGAACTCGTATGCAGATAGAGAGTTTTTCAGGGACGAGAAGGTGAACTGGTCTCTACTCTCTTCTCTCCTCTCCGTCTTTTTTTTTTTCCTCCTCCTTCTTCCTCTTCTTCTTCTCCTTTTATTTTTTATTTTTTATTTTTTAAATTAACATCTGACAATAGCATCTACGTCATCATCGGTACACAAATCGGTTCGCAAATTCTGTAGCAGCACTAAAATTTTATTCTTTCCTTCTCCTTCTAGGTTTAAATCTACTCTCCGTGTAAAATTCTCTATCATCGAAACAATAAAATAAAAAGCTACTGGGGGCCCAATCTCGATGACATGATATGACCAAAGCCCATGGGCTCGAGCCCGAACGAAGACTCGACTTCCTACGGCCCAAACTGATGCTACTGTATATATTCACATGACATGTACCGTTGACTCCAAATAATCCTTAAATTAATTTTATGCTTTCCTCCTTCTCCTAGGTTTAAAGCTACTCTCCGTGTAAAATTCTCTATCATAGAAAGAATAAAATAAAAAACTACTCTCTGTTTCTTTTTCTTGGTCAGATATTCTATCAATTATTCTCTGTTCGTAATCTTTGAAACAAATTAGAATAGAGGAGTGAGTTTCAGTAACATGAGGATCGTTCGCAAAGACATTGTTCATGACGGACCTGGTAGCGTAAAGGTGCCTTACTCCTACTTCTTCTTCTTCCTCTTGTTTCTTCTTCTTCTTCTTCTTCTCTGACTAGAATTTCTAGTTTTTTTTTTAACTTTCTATAATACATAATTTTTATGCGGGAGGACTTTTGGGGGAGCTGTCTTACTTGGGCTAACATATATTGGAATGAACTTTTGCGCAATTTTGAATTTAGATGGTACCGGTGGATTCCGATGATCTCTGGTTTGCTTATAATTTAATAGCCACTGGAGATTCTGTTATGGCTGTCACTGTGAGGTACTACTCTATTTTAAAATTCTCTCATGTTGAACTATATTACTGAATCGTTTTAATATATTTTTCTATAGTTGCAAAACATCTACTTGTAGCATACAATTTTTCCAGAACTTTGTATGGCTTGGAGAATATATATTTTCTGAAATTTTGAATTGAATTGAATTGAACTTGATTTATTTGACCCGCGGACCATATATATATAAAAGGCAAAACGTGGGCACACACACACACACGCACACACTTGCACACTCGTATATACATACATGGCTATTTCTGTGTGTCTTAGATTGCGTTTGGATGCTGAACTGAGTTGAATTGAGTTGAGTTTTTTATAAATAGTAGTGAGTTGAGATTATTGAATGAATTTGGTGGGGTCCACTTAAAATGAGTTTTTGTTCTGTTTGGATGTTAAAATGAGTTTATATATATTTATGAAAAATTGTAAAAGAAATGGGTCCCACCATTACTGTTCACCTAACACAGGTAATGCAGCAAACAAATTGTCTCCACTCCAGGCGTTCATTGCAACCAACGAAATATTGGTCAAATCGAGTTATAACGAGAGAGAGAAGTTGAAAAAAAAAGCCAATTTCAGAAAAAGTGGGACAGAATATTGCAGTAAAATCCAATGTCAGAAAAAGTAGAATCTGCAAAGTTCATCTACAGTATCGAGTTGAACGAGAACTCAGCTCATATGCTCGTTTGGATGGCAGGCTCAGTTCAAAAGTTGAATGAGTTAAGCTACTTTTGGGTTCCAAACGAAGCCTATATGTTTTGTGCAAATGCAGCTTTGGTGAAAAACTTTCTACCAGAAAAAATTGAGTTCTTAGTCAAAATCCGTACCTTGGAACTTTTTTTTTTTTTTACTGCGGTTTGTTGGTTTGTCTTTGTTCTCCTTTCTAATCTTCAATTTGTTTGGAATGTGGCTTATGCCTTGTGCTCTGTTGCTCTTTCTTAAGGGTAAGCATAGAAGACTGGTGCCTATAACATGCAAAATTAAGTTCTAGGGTGTATACAGATGCAAGAAGTCATAAAAAGATGAAGAGAAAGTATAGAGACTGGGCACAACCTTCCATTTGGGAAGCAATTTAGAAAAATAAAGAGAATAGGAAGTGATTAAAGAGAATGAGTAATGGAATTGTTGGTTGCTTGCTTGAATAGGCTTCATGCTTTGAGATGAAGGCATTGTTTGCAGGTTTATTTTACATGCTAATTAATTGCAGTTTGATTGATATGATGCATTTTTTAATAGCATTTTTCATTCTGACGACATGTGTTCTATAATAGGAAAGTTCTTAGACAAGCAGCTAGCGGTGGAAGAGATGCAGAACGTGTGAAGTTAAAGTTGGAAATAAAAGTTGAGGAGGTATGAAAAGTTTAAGATCATCAGGTTTTTTCCTACTAATAGTTTGTTACGATGTCAAATCGTGTGAAAGGAGTAGGTTACAAATGTTGGAGCAGCTTAAATGCTATACTTGAGTACGATGAAAAAGGATAGCTTGAATTACACTTGCACAAACCTTCATAGTTACTCTCTCACACTGCTCATACCCCCCCCCCCCCCCCCCC